>LBFL01008919.1:0-12556 GCA_000988845.1 Hypochthonius rufulus
ATTATTTCGCCGTACATATTAATGGGTAAAGTAATATTATCATCATACGGTGCTGTTTAAAATAAAATTATGTTTTAATTATTTGAGAATTTTTAAAAATTAAAATTCTCATTACGCAATGAAATAATATAGCGATGCGATGTCAGAGAAAAGACATTTATTAATCTTATATACCATTAGGACGGAAGTCAAAATCAAGTTAATGAAAAGCAGTATTTCGAAAATTTAAGTGAAACAAAGAGTTGGAATATCATCAAAAAACAAACATTAAAATACGTAATTCTAGAATTACGTCTAGTTAATAGTATAAAATTCGATGAATTCTTAATAGAATGTAATATCTTATGTTTAATTTTTAATTTTTCTATGTAATTTTAGCAAAGATTATCCTAAAATATGTAAAATCTCTCACTTTATTTTATAAGGAATGAGAGAGACTTTTGGAAAACTATAAGTTTCGAGGTTGTTGTCTCATGCCATGAGACTTTGTCTTCTTGAGAATTAACATTATAACTAAATAAAAAAATATTCTATTTAATCTTTCAAGAGTTATTGATTCAAAACAATAGAGTAATGAATATATCGGATTCAGTAAATGAAGCGTCATCGCTTCCCTCTGAAGAGTCATTACCCCGCTCTGATTTGATTTCATTCAAAGAAAAGATGAAAAATCTTTATAAACTAGAATAAACTACAACTAATGAATTTGAAAAGGAGATGTTTAGGACTATGAATTAAAATTTCGGAAAATATGAAGTAATGATAACAGAATTAGTAAGATCTGGTAATGTAAAATTGAAATAATAACATTTTATCAAAGGAATCCTGTAATGCCCGTGAGCTAAGCTAGTATATCCATCATCCAATATATACCTCATCATCAAAATTGCTTAAAGCTACTTTTGTTTGTTCTATGGTGTAAACATTCAATTTCTCTGACTTTATCATATTATAAGTAGCGTATGTTTGAGTCTCGTTATCCAACACTTTCTTCCATATCATGAATTGATGCTTGTTTGTTATATGTCCTGGAACTCCTTTTTCTCTTTTCTTTAACTCTGTTTTCACTAAATTCCTTGCTCCTTTGTTGTTAACTTGATGTTCAATTGTATAACAATACATTTTAACTCTCAGTCCAATAAATACTGTTACTATATTCTCACCTGTCTCAATCTTAAAACATCCCAACTTCATCTTATTTTCTGGTTTGATACCAAATTTATTCTCTATTGAAAAGTTAGAACTGTCAAACCACTTATTAATATCAGGTTTTATGTCCTTATAGAAATCTTCTGTTTTAGTATGAAGAAATAACCTATCAGTATCTACTTTGTACAACTTCAACCTTATTACCCCATTTTAGTTTCAAATACTCATACACAAACTTAAACATTCTCCATTTAGACATCTCAAGTACACAAAATCCATAAATCCATAAAAGCATAAATAGGTTTATTATACTTGACTTGTATCGATTCATATGGAGAGCTACAAGGTTCTTAGTAAATATTGTTTCATGTTTAAAATTAATCTTCTTCACATATCTTAATGCCTTTTTCCTTTCACAGCAGAACTTTATATCTTATCTCTTGAGTACATTCTCTATCGTTTTTCCATGAACTGAATTATTCATTAGTTTAAAGAAGTCTTTCTCAAACTCAGAAGTACCTTCTTGTCTTAGTTTTGTATTGAGATCTATATAAGACTTCAACCAATCTTTTTGTTCATATTTTATTGCACACTCAATTCCTTTACGTTTAAGTCCATGTTGAATAGATTGTTTCAATGTTCTAAAGTCACAAATTAATCTTTGTTTATCTTTTAAACTTGTAATTAATTTTCTTGATTTTGTTGTTTTTCTTAGTTTATTTTGATATGGAGATAGGTCTTAATTCTTAATTTCTTTATGGATAGGGAAAAATGGATAGTCATTATGCTAATCATGTAATTCTTTAGGATAATCTAAACTAACTTTTAGTGTATAACCGATATCATTATCATCAGCAATTTCAAGTAAATATTCTAAATATTTAAGTTCTTCTGTTATGCAGCATTTAAACCCTTTATAAGGAAGTTTAAAAGACAGCATCACCGTACAAGTTGTTAGCATCAACAGGAACTAGATATGATGACTCTTTAGAATCATAATTAATCATATACTTATTATTTGCTTCAACATAACGCTTCATAATACAAGACAGTCCACCTCTTATTTGTTTATTAAAGAGAACTTGTTTTAAAAATTTAAATCAATTAGTATATTTCAGAAAATGGGTTATGCCACAATTAGCCAATCTCTGATTAGATTTGTTAAGCTCGTTTTAACCTTTTTAACGCACAAAGTGTTTGAATGCTTTCTCCAAGTTTCCTCACAGAAATTAAGCAGCAAACGTCGATTTCGCTAGCATTTCGGATGGATCTCGACATCTTGATTTCCTTCGCAATAACATAGTGGACACGAAGTCGTTTGAGCTGGCTTCCGTGAAACACCACGCCACTCTGGTGAAACAGGTACCCGCTGAGGTAGTCAACGATTTGCTAGCGAGTCATGAGTTCATCTTCGGCAACATGTGGTTTTTCATTCCTGATCATGATGACCAAAATGACGATGCCATTAATACGAACATTATAGATTATATAAAACAGGTCTCTCCCAGCGCTTTTAGTGAAATGCCACGGTTAAGTTACGAAGCGATCGCCAGCGATGTATGATGGGTGCGAGATTTTGTTGTATAATGCAAACCAAAATACAAGCAGCAGAGTCAGTCGACTGTTTGAAGACGTTTAGATTTGCTAGCACACGGCGATTTTCTTATTTTCAGTTTATTTAGTAATAGATAAAGCCAACTAAATATGCTCGAAAAACGTCTATTATTTATTATCATAATTTATGACCGTACTTGTTGCCAAATATGTATGAATATGTTTGCTATTAAATTAAACTAAAATTATTATTATTAAATTTAAAAATATGCTCGTTTTTTGTTCAGGTCAAGGGTTTCCTTGAAAAATTTCAATTTTCGAAAATCAAAAGTGCAGAAAAATTCTTCTACATGACAACTTCTAACAAATAAAAAGTAAGTGTGTCGAAACGTTTAATATGAACTATTAAATGAACAATCATAAGATTATTAAAAATAATAATAATATTCTTACGTTAATAAATAACAATTTCCTGATCGGAAACATATCCCAACAGTAAAACCCAATAATAGGACCGCCGATTCTTTTAATAGTTTCCGAGAGTTGTATTTTCGTTAATAATTGTAAACGATTCGATTTAATGTAATGATTATTGAAAGAAGCGTATGTTTAGTGCACCTTTAATTTTAAAAATATGGTTAAATATATACACATGAATTATTTTATAAATGAAAATATAAATAATCTCTATAACTTATATTAACCTTTACCAACAAATATTAATTATAATTTATATTATATTGAAAAATGTATCTTTTTGGTGTGATTTTAACGGCAGCTTACATTATACAAAATGCACTACAGTGGTGGCCTTAATTTAGTTTCCTCATATTTACACCCGATGGGCTTCACTGCAAAGCTTTACTGTACTATTGGATTGTGTTGCATTGCAGTGAAGCCCATAGGGTGTAAATATGCGGATACAATATTAAGGCCACCTCTGTATAGGTTAAAGTGTATTTCAAATATACTTTAACCTCTCTAACGTAACCACAATTTGAAAAAATATTTTCCTTACAATAGAAGAGTTTTTACGTTAGTGATTGAAATAATTAATATTTCCTATATTAAGGTTTAGTATATTTGATTAGTGCGAACGATTTTTTTACATAATAAAGTTTATCCGAGTAAAAGTAAGTTTATGTTATAGAAATTTAAATGCATGTTTATATTAGAGAGATTTATATGTAACTGAAATAAGTAATCACCTCATAAGTAATCATTATTGAAGATAGTGATATGAAACACATCAATACGATTAAATAAAATACCAGAAACATTAAATAGAGACGCACAAAAATTATCACATCAGAAAACATTGCGCAATAGAATGTTACTATTGATATGCTTCCATTAATTGTATAAAATATGAGAGCATAAAATTTCCAAAATTTGTTATATTCATTTAGTGATGAGCAAATACTGTTAAATTGTGTCAGACGATGAATGATGTTATTATTTTGATATCATTTAATGCTGTTTTAAGTTTATGATTAATTTGTGAGAGTCGCAATTTAAAGTAATAGCATAACACATGAAAAATCATTCCGACACCAGCACTGTGAGTGAATATATAGAAAAACCATAAAATTAATTGAACAGATGCTAATAAACCATTAATTATCCATTCGCGCGGATAGAGAATGTATACGATTAATAACATAACAATTGTCGTAAATGATTGTGCATAATTAAATATTTATTAATTTTGAAATATCTTTTTAAAAATTTATTCGCCATAAAATTATTCAGTCCAATATCATCACAGTTCACTCTTTGTTAATTTATAAATTCTTAACCACGATAATTGTTTAATTCCAGTTATAAACAGTTTTATCATTAACAATGAATGTATTGTTGCTCTGAAAAATATACTTAAATTAATTCTTTAAATATGATTGTATTTTTCAACTTTTACAAAAAAGATCAAGGTCAGAATTTCTTATAAATCTAAAAGGCAATAAGATAAACCCGAGCTATATCTTCTCTTATATATTAAATCTATAATTGATTATTAAACTAATTACTTTAAAATTTTAATAGTTTCAATGTCAAAGGTCATTGAAATTTTTTTGATTATTCAACTGTTCAAAATTTTGAGGAATATTACATTATGGACCACAATGAACTTAACACTTATGCATTTATGTACTTTATACATTAGGTAGTTTGCTAAATATGCCTGCGGGAATGTTATCACATTTGAGATATTAAGTAAATAGCAAGTATATTCAGATATGATTAATGTATAATTAATTTTTACCTGACAACTTAAGATCACGTGATCTGATTGAGTTTAACTCAATAAAAATTTTGTTCAGCTCATAGTGCTTCTTGCATTTTTCCGATAACGTTAAAACTCGGCTAATTAGGATGTTAATTGCTGAACAATATAACACATGCACTCACATATAAAACTAACTGATTAATATTAGCATGGGAGTTACTGAACTCTAAAAAAGTAAACTTTCAATGACTTAAGATATCAAGTTATTTAAAATGTAAAAAGTTTCACTAATTTATAAAACTGAATGTACACATAATTCCTTCTAACGTGAACCCACACTGAATAACTTCTCTAATTTGAATACATGCTTAGGTCTGAATCATATAAACAGTTGCTATTTAAATTTCTCTAACTTATAATTCTCAATTCTATCGTAAATAAAAATTCCGCCACAATTTGATTTCGTTAGAAGGGTTTAAGTGTATATAGTTATTTGAGATGCTACGTTATTAATTGCGAAAAACATACATGACAAAGTCGGTTAACATCACTTTTCTTGGACCGAAAATCCACGAAATATCACCATATTTATAGATCAGAATTGAGTCATCATTTAAAGTTAATTGAAATAAAAACGTAAATAATGACATTATCATAAATGCGATTAAAAACCATTGATAATATAAGAATTTATTTTTCACAATAATAATGTTATTTTGATATTTTCCCTTTGATAATCCCCATGAAATTAATAATGAATCGATTTCAATAATTGTTGAAAATGTAATGATTGTGAATTATTTTCATTAAATGCGATGAGAAATTTTGCAATTTCTGAACCGATTTTATAAGGAATGATTAAGAAAACTGAAACTATAAATTTTAACATTTTAATACATTAATTGCTTCAAATTTTTTAATTTATAATAAACAAAATAAATGTATTAAATAGATTATATACTTTTACACATTTTTAAGCAATCTTTTGAACTACAAATTATTTATAATTTTATAAAAAATTTATTTTCTCATTTAACTCATTACACTAAAAAAAACTGAATAATAATAGAATTACATTCTGTTTTATATTGATTTTAGATTTTTCAAAGTAATTGTAAATTCTATTATATTTTATATCTTTCAATTATGTGCATCATTCAAATGAATTTTATATCAAACTTTATTAATTACGTTTTAAATTATATTTTGACACGAAATTTGTCACGCTTTTATCATTTTCCAAAAGTTTTGAACCGTAAATAATACTTTTATAATTAGTTGTACACTGTGTTCAATTTGAAAGTTCTAAAAATTACGCATATTGCAATAAAACATTGCAACAATATAGTATAGCCCATTGAAATTTGCGGGCGTTTTTATTAGATATTTAATTAATCATAAATAATTATGAATCAAAATTATAAATTAATTGAAGCACATATATTCAGATAGATTTTTATAGCTGATCCATTAATTTATATAAATTTTTCTAATCGCTGAGGCATTGATTCAAAGAATGATTTAAATCGGGGGTGTCCTAAATTGTCCCAAATTTTAATGCTTATATGTTAAAATTTATAAAAATCTTTAGGATCCCGTTTCGCGATATCCATCATAATTCCCCACAAACTTTCAATTGGATTGAGGTCAGATTGTCACGGTGGCCACTCTATTACATCGATCCCGTTATTTCTCACACATTAGTTTAACATTAAAGTGAAAAATCGAAAATTTTTAAATTTTTTCGCAAGTATATTATAAAATATCCAAATTTATGAATATTTCAGGCGATTGCGAACTGAATATGACGTTTAATCCAGTAATTTGATTAAAAATATTTTTGGATTTTTCTTGATTTTTTATTTCAAGTTAATTTCATTAGTTTTATTGCAAAATTATTTTTTTATAAAACAGTCTAATCTATACATAGGAATATTTTATTATTTTTAATAACTTTTTGGAGCTTATACACCCCGACAAATCCATTTTTGGAGCACTTTTGGCATTTATTCATAAAAATACATTATAATTTTATTAATGATTTGAAGACCTTTACTCTCGTAGATTTTAAATATATGCATAAGATATGAATTCAATACTCAATTAACCATTTCCTGTAATATTTCATAAAATTCATATTTTTATATCATTTTAATCTATCAAAAATTGAAACTTTCTTTTGCCTCAATTCTCAATTTAAGCACCCCCAACGTAAATAGTCAATTTTTGCAGCACTAACTCTGTTTAATACACATTCTTCTAAAGTTTTGAAATATATTTGAATGTCAATTTTGGGGTATATAATTGGGCGGAGTCAATGCAAGACACAGCAAATTTTCCGGTTAATTCTTTTGTATCGTTTAAATTTTTTTGTTAAATTAATTTTTAATATAATAATGTATAATAGATCATACTATCATTATTTATCGGAAAATAATTTTTTGTAATAATTGATCAGCTTTATTGATAATATTTGGAGTTTTTCTCGAATCATCATTCTAAAACGAGAATTCTATTTTTTCGGTCACACTTATGTAACAAATTATAATTCTATTTCTACTTAATATTACTTAATATTATTACTAGTCTATATTAAAGCAAATTCCATGTCAAAATTTTTCTTCTTATGCTAATTCTTTGTAATTATATTTGACAATTTCCTCTGAAAAAGTTAAAAAATCTGACCTTTCACTAAATCATTAATTTTGTTTATTTTAACTATAGTAACACATATAATTTGTATATGTTTGATTAGAGGGGGATATACTGTTTTAAAAAATATGCATAAAATAAATTTAACTCTTACCGTATTTTTGCAGTAAATATCTAAAAGTGCTCCAAAAATGGTTTTTCCAAGGTGTATATCAATATTATAAAAGATTTTTAAGTGAATTAACATACCGATATTTTAAAATTTCCTCATTCAATTTATTTTAATTATTTAATTAAATATTCAAAATTAAAATATAATTGATGCAAAATATAAATGTTGTGTAATAAAATATCTTAGTGTTTAATTGTCTGAATCATCTACATTATATTTAAATTAATTGAAATCTGATTTTGTTAAGGCGCAAATCAATGAGCTATAATATATAATAGCATAATTTTCATGATGCGAATTTTATTTTCTCAATAGTTTGGTTGTATTTATTGTCACACTGTTCGTGACTATTCTTATGCAAATGACTGTAAATTAAAAAAAGATAATTAGGGTGCCCACATTTTTATAAATGTTGAAACGCAATGAACTATCACAATGACTTTTGTCGTCATTCGCAATATGACATTTGCAATGTCATTGCATCACTCATATCGCATTCCGTCTTAACCGGAATTATCGTGAACATTCGCATGAATATTATGCAATTCATACGCATATAAATAACACTGAATCTATTGTATCATACCATTATAATTCCTATTCTCACTGTGTACGTTTCACTTATATTTTAGTGTATTTTTATAATAAAGTCATTTGAAATGTATTTTCGTGCTCCGATCATTTAATCCAAATTCTGCTTCTGACCACGAATTTGTTCCCGAATTACGACCCTAATGATTTGCTCGCGACAATATTATACACTCAAACCTAACTTTTTTGACACGATTGTCATTTAAGAATAAGTAAAAAGACACGAATAAACCAAAGATGAGTATTAAATTATACTGATATAGTAGTTTATGGCTATAGAAATGCGTTAAAAATAATGAATATGCAATAGATACGGGTGCAAAAAAGGTTAGTTTTATGTGTACTGATATTTGATTTAATTGAAATTATTAAATATGTGAAATCACAGAAAAAATATTTGTTTAAACAATGACGCTAATTTTGTTGTTTAATAAAAGAAAAATGTTATGGTTTCTGGATGAAAATGTCTAGGTTTCTTACGTGATAAGATGTAAAAATCCAGGTCAGAACAGATTTAAAATTTGCGACCCTAATGGGCACTCTATTGGGGTTTTAGCGTAAAATGATTAATTGACAATTGTTGTTCTGAAATGCGAATTAATATTAAATAAAAATTATTAAAAAATATTTATAAATATTAAATAAATAATTGATAATGCATATCACTTCAATGATAATGCATCATTGTTTTGCAAAACCTGTTGCAACAATTTACGTTTCCACGAAAATCCCGCACTAATAGTTTCAATTTTCATACATATTTTGTCAAATCTAACATTTAATTGTTGTGGAAAACATACATTAACACCCTATAAATTTAACTGATTGCGGGCATTATACCATTTAGAGTACGCAGGGGTCTGCACATACACTTTAACTATGCGAGTTGTCCACCGAATCACAGACATGTGGGATCTCCACCGCTTTACAAATGGAAAATGGGACCATCACCATTAAAAAACGACGGAGCGTGATAAATGCCTTAATTTATCAGTGGAGCACCTGAACCAGCAAAAAATGGCGTGAGTGGAGGCCTTTTACCACTATAAATACGTCGGGGTGTGCAATGACACTTTAAAGAAGCTGTCCACAAGGTCTTCCACATAAAACGGAAGTCATTAATTAAGAAATTAATTAATTAAAATTATAATATTTGATAATTCTAATTTTTTTAATACAATCATTAATATTGATAATCTATATTATTAAAATATTAGAATGTCTGTGTCTGTTTGAGTGTGTATGTACGCAACAATTGAGATTTTAATTTGAAAATTTTAATTTTAATTTGCGAGCGTAATTTGTTTTTATTGTATTGACGAGTTTTGAATTTTTAATTAAATCTGATCGTTGCACGGGATAAAGGTGAGAAGCACCGGGTTTTTGACTTGTTAATTGTAAAATATCGTCATATGAATAATATATTTATCAAAACTATAATCAAAATAAGATCATCGCAAAAATATTTACTAATCATATATCGGCATATAAAAAGTATAATAAAATTATTAAAGTAATAAATTTTTAAATTTTTAAATGCATACACTGCTCTTCGAAATTGAAATTAGTTTGTGGGGGTTGGAACATACTACAAATTAATTACAATAATTTTAATTTTATACGAAAATTTCCTTATGGTAACATAGCCCTTTAATATAACATCTCATGAGATTTAAAGTGTGCATTCCTATGATTTTGAAGATCCTGATAACGCTAATTATACCTTTATTCCAGTGGAAAGGTCAAATATGAAGTAAATATAAAGAAAATATTAATTTTATATTATGTAACACTAAAATGTTTATTCAATTATAAATTATAAATAAGATTTTACTGAAATATTCATGAAATTACTCATTTGTAAATATAAATGTTTAAACTATGATTGAATTATTAAATTATAATAAATAACGTAAATCAATTTTAAAAACAAACTAAGGAATTCCAATTAAATTAATATATTGAATTAAATTAGTATTAATATGAATTAATTAATATGAATTAAATTAATATATTGAAATTTATATGCCGATAAAAATTAATATTAATCAAAAAATCTGTTTTATAAACATTTTATTTCATAGTTTTGCATTAAATGTTTGACATATGAAGGCTCATTTATCATTAAATTTTTGATTTAAATATTTGTGTTTTGAATTAAACAATAATTTAATTAATACATTTATATATTATCTATAACATTGCGGTGTCCCAAAAAATAAATTCAATTTGATTGGTGACGGAAACAGGAGCGGAGACAATCACGACATCATCAGATCCGAGAGTCGATTTCTTTTTTCTTTTGTATCAAAAGATCGGTCAATTAAGTTATTAACCGCATCGTGGTTATTTGATGTAGAGAATACAACTATCAAAAATTATACGAACTAAACTAAACTAAACTATTCACTTCGTGAACTAAACTAAACTAAACTAAAGAATTTTTGAAATTTTCGAACTAAACTAAACTAAACTAGAGAAATTTTTGAAAAACTAAACTAAACTAATTTTTTTCTGATATTTTTCGCGCAATTTTTTTCCTATAATTTTTAGTGTTAAAAATGTTGCATTATTTTAAATATTTAAATCGATTTTATATTATTTTATTAGTTTTTCATTTAAACCGAAAATGCACTTAACCAGACATAGTTAAGGGGGTGTAAATAGGGTTGACACTCCCCTTAGACTTTTGAAAAAGGACCTCACCTCCATGAAAAATGCAAAAAATTTACTCCCCCCTATAATTTTATATAATTACACAAATTTTGTCATATATTTATAACCATTAAAATTAGCTAAAAATACACACTTTTCCGTTTGAATCTTTTCGAATATCTAAAAAACATTTACTAAGTATGGCGTTTACGCTTTGACACTCCAAACTTTGGTCATATTTGCTCTTAACTCAATTCCGTCTGAATATTACTTTTGCAAAAAACTAAACTAAACTAAACTAAACTAAACTAAACTAAACTAAACTAAACTAAACTAAACTAAACTATAGTTTAGTTTAGTTTAGTTCAACTTTTGTATTCTCTAATGTGATGCTTTAGATACACTCGAACTGATTACGTATTTATGGGACTATCGCAATGGTAAAGGCATACGAAAACAATTTCAATGGTCAATGTATTGGTTGTATCAAAATTATCGTCATACTCTTATGAAGAATTTGAATCGTTTTGCATCGGAATACGATTATTTCAAAGATATTTTACATTTTATGATAATCGAACTCTTTAATCGTGATTTTGATATGGAAAATGCAGTGAAAAGTGTTGAGCCACAAATGGATGATCGACGATTGAGCCGCCGTCAATGGATGACCCTACAAATGAATCGCTTACAAATAAATGACTGAAATTCAAATACTAGAAATACAACAAAATAATTGACTGATACGGACAAAATGATGTATAAAAAGATGTACACATCATTGAATCAGATCGATGATAATGCGATGATATAGATAATTATTGCGGTAATAAAATACAAATTATGGGTTTACATAAGAGTCGAAATCGATTCTCAAAACTTTGACTTAAATGTGATTCAAATTATCGTGAATTATATGATATCGTATATTTATTCGGGCAGAAACTTGTGGAGGATTTAAAGAAAATGAATTCGAAAAAACCGATATCATTAATCGGAAAATGGGCGCCGTCACCATTGAAACATCATAAGTATTGTAATATCGAAATGCCAATTGCTTTGTATATAAAAAATTCTCAAAACGGGAATCACTGAACAGTTTGCGGCGCTCGTTTATTATCAGACTTAAGTATTAGCGCTGTTAAAAAATAATTATTATGGTTTGATTTAGACCATAAACATGTTGCGTCAAAACGCATCACATTTATGTATTTAATTTTATATTCGATATTTTATATATCATTTTAATCACAAAATCTTTAATTTTTATAAATACACACATTTTTTAATGTTATCTCTAAATAAATAAAATAAAACTCAATTTTTTCTCTTTAAAAAATCTTTAATAATCACAGAATTTTTATTGATATTATAAAAACAGAAACTTTTATAAATTTCTACTACAATTTTGACAGACAATAAATCAAATACTCTCTATTTTCTTTCTGATTTTTCATAGTAATTACGGAGAAAAGTTGTTAATCCTGATCATCGCCATCGACATCATCGACATCATCGACATCATCGACATCATCGACATCATCATCGACATCATC
>LBFL01008944.1:0-16480 GCA_000988845.1 Hypochthonius rufulus
TTTGAGTTTAATTAATGACATATCACATCAGTCGCAAACGAAATACAGAGGAATGCCGTTTCGGGGATCAATGATATTACACAGTCATGAACAAAATGAACCAAAATTGAAAATCGAAGAGAATTTTACGAGCGGAGTACAGCCACCACTATGGTATGCACATTTAAAGTTTATAAAAATTAATGTAATTTTATAGGTTTATATTCACCGGTATCGGGTCACAATGGACAAAAATGCATTCATCAATAATGAAGTGCGATGTTATTGTGAATATAATTAATAAATTGGCTCATGTATTACGACCCTATGACATTGATTTGGTTAATATATTAACATCTAATGAATCATTTTCAAATCCTGTTCATTATTTCGTATCAATTGTTGCGATTCAAATTGCTTTTGTGGAGTTTTTAATTCATTTGGGAATTAAACCGAATAAAGTAATTGGACTTTCAATTGGAGAAATCACATGTGCATACGCTAGTAATGTACTTAGTGATAGGGAAGCAATATTAACAGCGTATTGTTGCGGAAAGTGTATCAATAATTTTGTAAAAGAACGTGGTCTTATGGCGGAAATCGGATTATCAATATACGATGCTAAACTGCAATGTCCATCGGGTATTGTTGTTGCGTGTAACAGTTTTACTGATTCTGTCATCATTTCGGGTATAATTAAATGTATTTTTATAAAAATATATTTTAAAATTACATTTTTTTAGGTCCGTATGATATAACAGTACAATTTTTAAACGGACTCCGTAATCAAAACATTTCGGTTAAAGAATTATACTCATGTGATGTTCCATTACATTCTCCTCAAATGGGATTAATCATCAAATCTTTAATTAATGAACTCAATGTGATTGGGATTAATTCAAAATCTCGAACGGAACAATGGATTAGCACATCATGTGATGATGATACAGCACTTTCCGATGTTATGTATTATGTTAATAATTTAATTAAACCCGTCATGTTTCATGAGGCAATTCAACGAATACCCGAAAATGCATGTGTAATTGAAATATCTCCGCATTCATCGTTTGAATCCACAATTAAAAAGACTGTCGGAAGTGATGTAAAAGTTATCTCAATGATGACCGATAATGGAACGATCGATACTTTATTATCATCGATCGGACAATTGTATGGACACGGATATGATCCTCAAATAGAGAAGTTATATCCGAAAGTTGAATATCCCGTCCCCAGAGGAACACCGTTCATATCGCCATTAATTACATGGGATCATTCAGTTAATCATTATGTGCAAAATTATGATGAAATTATTTTTGACGGTATAAATATAATTATTTAAACAAAATTTAAATTAATTTAATCGATAATTTAAAATTTATTAAATTTCAGGTGAAAAAATTAAAAAATTGTGGAAAATAAATCTTAATGATCACGAATATGCAACGATTTTCGATCACGTTGTTGATGGACGAATTATATTTCCCGGAACGGGATATCTATTATTAGTTTGGAAAACATTGGCTAAAATTTATAATATAAATCATAATCAATTACCTATACAATTTCAAGATATTTCTTTTGTTCGTGCGACAATAATAAGAAAAAATTGTGACGTGAATTTTATTGTCCATTATTTCGAATCATCAGGTAAATTTGAAATCGAAGAATCGGGAACTGTTATTGTTTCCGGTCAGGTATTTGTACCAAACCTTTGCGATTGTAATTTTCTAAAATATCAGTACACTTTAAATGAGGTAAACGGTTACTGAATTTATGTAAATGATATGATTATATTTCGTCTGTAAATAGATTATCGATATGAATGGGAAATCAGTAATAAAATCGAAGGGATTTTATAAAGAATTTTCGATCCGCGGTTTTGATTATGGTCCATCATTTCAATGTTTTCACAGCGCGTTTTTCAATGGTCATAACGGTAATTAATGAATAAAACATTATCATGTAAATATACGGTTATACAATAAACACAACTGTAACAAATACATGACTTTATATACCGTATTCCTTTATATAGACCGATATGATGGGCTAATTTTATTTGTCCGGCACTGTCAGTATAATAAAAATTGAAAAAATAATATAATTAGATTATGAAACAAATAGAATTGACTAATTCAAAAATTTAAAAAATTAATTTTTAAACCATACAAATAGCTAAATTTTAAATAATTGAAAATAACTAATACAAAAATAAAATAATTTAATAATAATTCAAAGTGAAGGAATACGGTAAATTTATTTTTTTAATGAATAAACTGTATATTTACATTATAGAAATAATTCGATTATAGAATAATGTAGAAATCGTGAATATATTTTATAGGGCTAATAAAATTTACCGGAAATTGGATTGCATTCTTAGATGGAATGCTACAGTTAGCTTTGCTGTTATCGTACGATCGTAACCCTTATGTTCCGAAGCATATTGAATTAATAAGATGCGATCCCAGAATAATGATTATCGAAAATAATAAAAAAACATTTGATTATATATATAATCGTCATTTAAATATTATATGTGCCGCGGGTATTGAAATTAAAGGTTTTAAATTAGTTTCAATTTCCCGAAAGATGCAGAGTAATGTTACAATTGAGGAACAAATATTTGTACCGAATGATGAAAATATGGCGATTGATAAGGATTCGAGAGTCGAAATCGAAGATTATATTATCGCGTGTCATTCAATAGTAATGGAAATTGAACAGCGTTTGGATAATCACGTTAATAATGATAATGATAATAATAATAATAATATTGATGTTGAAAAATATTTATCATCGGATAATGATAAATATTCATTCATTAAAATATTTAATGAAATTTTTAAAAATGTGACACCAGAAAACTATAAACAGTTAATAATGAAAGAAATAACTGAAAATAACGAAAAAATAAATAATGATATTATATTTAACGAAAGCATTTACAATAATAGAATGCTGCAGCCATTGGTATATATTTCTGTTACTAATTATATGAAACGACCGTTTAACATTCTCGAGATTAATAACGGGTACAGTATTATGACAGAGAAGATAATTGATATCATCAAATTAAATGTGATATCGGATTACAAATGTACCGTCGCACATTCACATGAAGATATTCAATGTGAAAATGTTGATATTGAAATTGTTCAGTTAAATCTTAAGAATTATAACATTGGGACTAAAAGTGATGAAATCCCAAACAATTCACAGGGATTAATTGTCATTCGCGATAAATTACTCTGCGGTTATGAACAAACTTCAAATTATGATATAAAATTAATGCTCGAAACGGCCAATAATATGCTCGATGATAATGGATTTATTATGGCATTTTTAAAATATAAAAATTTACCATTCGATTACATTTTATATCCAAAAATAATTAATTTTCAAAAACGATGTGAAAATTTTGTAGAAAATGCTAAAGATTTGGGACTCATAACGATATGTAAAAAGTATGACGATATTAGTACTATGGCAGTATTGTTGCGTAAACCCAATTCAATTCAAATTATAAAACGCCATTTTATAGTTATAAATAATGAGAGTTTTGATTGGATTGAGGAATACAAAAATATTCACGATAAAATTGAATCGAATGAACAAATTTGGTTATTGGCCAATGAAATACATTCGGGAATCATTGGAATGGGCAACTGTATTCGGTACGAATCAAAAGGTGAATGTATTCGTTGCGTATATAATGAGCGAATGATTAATAATTCAGTTCCGTCCGAAATTATTGAAATGGACCTTCAGAATAATGTATTCCGCGATGGGAAATGGGGTCATATGATACAAATCGTAATGAATAATACTCAAATGTTAAAACCGATTGAACATGCGTATGTAAAAATCAAGAATAAAGGAGATTTAACATCATTTGCATGGTTTGAAGCGCCACACAAATATTGGCCGATCATACGAAAAGATAATGAAACATTAGTTAATGTTTATTATTCTGCACTTAATTTTAAGGATGTTATGATTGCGTCCGGACGATTGAGTAACGATGTAACTCCGGGAGATTCATACATTAAGAATGACAATTTAGGATTAGAGTTTTCGGGAAAAGATGAAAATGGAAATAGAATTATGGGTATTATCACGGGTCGGGGAATGGCGTCAACAGTTGTTGTTACAGATAATGATTTTTTATGGTCAGTTCCAAATGAATGGACAATGGAAGAGGCGTGTACAGTTCCGTGCGTTTATGCGACATCATATTATGCATTAATAATTCGTGCAAAACTCAACAGAGGAGAATCTGTACTGATACATTCTGGCACCGGTGGTGTCGGACAATCGGCCATTGCCATTTGCTTATCTTTAGATTGTGAAGTGTTCACAACTGTCGGTTCTCCAAAAAAACGGGATTTTATACAAATGAAATTTCAACTAAAAGATGATCACATATTTAACTCGCGCGATACTAAATTTGAATCACAAATTCTTCAACTGACCAATGGTCGCGGTGTCGATGTTGTGTTAAATTCGTTATCTGAAGATAAACTATTAGCATCAGTCCGGTGTCTCGCGACGAACGGGCGGTTCTGTGAAATCGGAAAATTTGATGCGTCAATTAATAATCCATTGGGTATGTATATGAATATTAAATATTATGATTGTGCCGCATTCCCATTGATTATGATTATGTAATTAATTAATATCTCATCAATAATATCAATTTATTTATACAATACACAACATGCCAAACATTGATGGACTGCATATTCAGTTAGTGTTGGCAACTCTAGTCTTGAACTACAAAGTTCATACATCAAACTGTACGCTGCATGTGAATTTTTTATTTAAATGTGAATAATTTTATAATAGAAATAACATTTGAAATGCTTTTTCCCGAACATAAAACCTGATATAAAATTAAGAAATAAAATTATTTATATGCATTTCTAGATAATATCGAATTTCGCTATAATTACTTAATCTATTTGAGTGTATACAAAAATTCTTAAAGATTAGAAACGTTTTAATAAAATCTGAATGCTTCTGCTACACTTTCATGCAGAAAATTCTGAACACGTAAAGCATAAATTCAGTTCAAAATTATCTGAAGATTATCATTTTTCCGAAAAGATTAAAGGAAAGGATTAATTTTGAAGGTCATGCACTATCATAAAATCAAAATGAAATTACAATTTAACAATAACTATAAGAAAAATTAAAAGTATTATTTGAATAGAATGCTCACAAAATAATAATATATTTTTAGACTCTGCCAGTGAATTCAGTAATATATTTAATCAAAACAGGAAATTTAATGACCGCAGTGGTGGATTATGTTATGGATTATGAAAACTTAAATTTCCTCAAAATATAATAATAAACACCGTTATTTAGAGCCAAAAATGTTTGATCGCTTATGCTATACGATCATACACAATCAAATAACATGTACATTTGCATATGCTTAAACTTTAAAATATTTTGAGATTTCATTGAATTTCAATCTCATTGCTGTTATTACCGCTAATGATAAACGAATTAAATAACAAGTAATTTTATCTAAATCTATATTTATTAATCTGAAATTAAGTATGCAAATTTAAAATTGGCGCAATTTAATTATAATCAACAAGCAATTTAAACTGTTCAGAATTTTCTGCATGAAAGTGTATATTTTTATGCTCCATTATATAATCACTGTATCATTAAACAGATTTATCTACGCTCATAAAAAATAAAACTTTTCACGGAATTCATTTGGATTCATTTCATTATTCGAATGTTCTCCCGAATAATATGATTAAACAGAAAATGATGATTCGTGAATTAGTTTCTGACGGCATTGCCAATGGTGTCGTTAAGCCATTGGATCGAACAGTTTTTGATAAGGATCATATTGAAGATGCATTCCGTTTCATGTCAAAGGGAAATCATATGGGAAAACCGGAGGTTTGGGGGGGTTCGGTCTTGAGGTGGCACAATGGTTAGTCGAACGCGGGGCTAGAAAATTGATACTCACTTCAAGAACAGGTCCAAAAGAAGAATATCATTATTATGCTATCGAAAGGATGAAAAAAATAGGCGCTGATGTTAGGGTTTGGAAAGGAAATGGAACATCAGAAAAAGAAATTGAAGTAAATATGATTATATTAACATAATTCAATATTTGATATAATCACCACTCTATTAGTATGTTTGGCGCGTGTACCGAACTGTATAAATAGTAATGTAAAAAATTTAAGGAATTGGAACGCGTCTTTAAGTCCATGATTTATCATTTTTAGGCCTCCGATCCCAGTTCCAAGTCCCAAAGATATTCACAAGTCCTATGACTCAAATCATAACAATTTTCTAGTGCAGTCCTAAAAAAATACTTGCATTGAATATTTTGTATATTTATATATATAATTTAAATTGGATGACCAGCTCAATCAGGTGAAAAGTCGGGATAATTTTTTTTTTATTACATTATGTTTACTTTTTTATCTTTTTTAATACAATTGTTAACACCTTACTAAGAGCTAGTAGTGGTTACCCTTTCAGGATTTTTTGACCGGCCCTACAAGACAATAGCGACAAAATTGACCATCACCCTAAAAATAAGAAAAATCCAAATTTACTTAATCACTCGGAAATTGCAAATTTCCAATCTTCAGGGACTGATTATTTATTTCATAAACACATATTTTACTACTTATCTTTGGAAAGGAAAAGCACATTAATGGTTAAAATTATTTAATTTGGAAAGTCGGGATAAATGGTAGATTTTCTGCACTTTTGTCGGGACTCGTAATAGGAGGTCATAATCCTTCAAATCGGTATAATCCTGAACAAACCGGGTCATTTAGTCACCCATAATTGAGATAATGCATATTTTATAGTCAATTTCAATAGCTATATGTTCCCAAAAGGGAACATTTGAGTAAAATTTATTGTTATTTCATGTAAACAAATTACTTTCGACTTTAAATTGATTTAATTGAGAAATAATTTGTTTTCATTATAGGATTTGCTAATGTATTCCAATGATATCGGTCCGATCACTGCAATTTTTCATTTGGCAATGGTTTTTCGCGGTTCTCTATTGGAGAATCAAAAAGTTGAAGACTTTTCAATTGTTGTGAACACAAAGATTCTTCAGGCACAATATTTGGATAAATTATCGCGTCGGATGTGTCCACAATTGGATTATTTCGTTGTATTTTCATCAACAGCCGCATCAAAAGGTAAATAATACAATTTTCAAAATTAATATTAAATATATGTAATAAAGTTTAAATGAAATATAATTTATAAAATTATAAATTAATATCAAGTTTATATTTTGGATAAAAAAATCTTGAAATTATTATTATTACGATTTTCTAATACGTTTCAAATTTTTAATTGCGCTATCATATTTCAGTGTATATTAATACGTAGGCTCACAACCTCAGTGTAGTCGAAAGTCAGGATAAATTTTTCTAAAGTCGCGATATTTTAACACAATAAAAAAAAATACTCTTTTATATATACAGGGTGATTACACTTTATTTGCTCAGTTTTTTATAATTAAATTAAAATAGAAGATAATGATAATTATTTTTGAAATAATAGCTTTAAATTCGTCTATTTATATTGTAAATAAATATAAATTTTTATTAAATTTGATTGAATAGTTATCGCCGACAGAAGCAGAACACTCAGTTTTTAAAGTTTCCACTCTATGGAAAAGTCTATGTAAAATTAACATGTGTCTTGAAAACTTTCAAAATTCTCAATTTTTAAGCATTTTATGAGTTTTATTTTTTATATATTTTTAATGAGTTATTAATTTTGAATAATTTGTTAATTTTATTTGCTAAGCATTTAAGTGATTTATTGAATTATATATGTAATTTGTTTTTTAAGTGATGTGATTATATTTTTAAATGACATTTTCATTTTTTCGTGTTCGGAAAGACTAAAAACTGAGTGTTCAGCTTCTGTCGGCGATAACTTTAAAACTATTCAATCAAATTTAATAAAAATTTATATTTATTTACAATATAAATAAACGAATTTAAAATATAAGTTTCAAAAATAATTATCATTATCTTCTATTTTAATTTAATTATCAAAGAATGAGTAAATAAAGTGTAATCACCTTTAATACATCTTAACTCGGGTTTATGTCCTTTTACTTTTCTGTTATTTTTTGATTTATGTCCCATTTTTTTGGCACGTCGCTGGACACAACCTTACCAAAGTTAAAGCGTGAGTTTACTATAAAATGCAATGCCAATCCTAAATCTATGAGATTCATTTATTTTCTTTGTTTAATAATTAAACTATTGAATATAAACATAACATTCAACAATATACACCTTAACTTAACGATTTAAGTACCTCTACGTACATCTGTATATGTCCTTTTTTGATTGATGTCCATTGTATTTGAAAACTCGATTCACTAGCATACTAAGTAATGTAATTATGTAATGTAAAAGTATCTTGATTTCTGTTCAATTACATTTATGTCCTCCCTGTATTTATATTCCACATTTTCAAATAAGATGCATATAATTACCATAGTTATAGCATCTTGATTTATGTCCACGACTTTTTAAAATAAATTATGTCACAATAAAATGTTTTAAAATACATATATAAAAGATAACGCAAACACGATTTAAAAATGCAATTATTCTTTACGTATTAAATGTATTTTGCCTCAAATGATGATAAAGATTCGAATTCGTATCGATTTCGATCATCAAAATCTATTCATTGATCCTGAAAAAATACTTTAAACAAACAAAAGAAACCGATAATTTCTTTAATTTCCTATGTAATGATTCATAACATTATAGTTGCATAATTTTATTAGTAAAAATCATGTTTAATATATATATGATTTTCAAATAATGTTTTGTTTTATGTCCCATATTTTAAAGACCCATCGATGGGCATAAATCAAGTTTATAATGTATTTCGGTTTTTTCTATTTATGTCGTGTAGGTTATATAATACAGAACGATTAAAAAGAAGAAAATAAACACCTTGTATATTTTAAAATTATCATAGTTTTAAAAAATTCTTATTTCAATATCGCAGGTGACGCGGGATATTCAAGTTACGCATTTGGGAATTCTGCATGCGAAGGTATATGCGAATCCCGTCGCAACGACGGGATTCACGGATTAGCGATTCAATGGGGTCCCATCGGTGATGTCGGAATTGTTGCGGAAGTGATTAAAATATCATTTAAAGGATTAGAATCGCAACGAATACACTCATGTATTGCAGTCTTAGATCAATTACTGCAATACGATGGTTCTGTTTATGATTCATTTATTACAAAAGATGAAAATGCAAAATCATCGGGAAAAATTGATGTGATGTTACAAATTTTACACATATTGGGTATGGACAGTGATGAAAAGATTAATCCGAACGTTAAATTAAGTGATTTGGGAATTGATTCAATTAA
This sequence comes from Hypochthonius rufulus, assembly GCA_000988845.1. Classification (NCBI taxonomy): domain Eukaryota; kingdom Metazoa; phylum Arthropoda; class Arachnida; order Sarcoptiformes; family Hypochthoniidae; genus Hypochthonius; species Hypochthonius rufulus. The sequence goes on from LBFL01008944.1 coordinate 9,413, forward strand.
TGTATTGGAAATTCAAAATGTATTAAAAACTCATAAAATCAATTTAAATGCACACGAAATAAGAAATTTACAGTTTAAGGATCTGAAGAAATATCTGAATACCAAAACAATTGACATTCAAAAAATGAATATTTTTGGAGTATATTCAAAAGATATTAATTTTACGAATGAATTATCAGTTAATCTCAACACCGTTAAGTGCGGTAAACCGTTATTCTTTTTGCAGTCATCTCCAGGAATGTTTACGGCTTTTATTCCGACAGCACTGAGATTAGCGCGTCCCGTTTATGGAATCAATTGGACTGAAGAATTCAATACATTTACAAGTATAAAACAAGTCGCTGAGAAATGGATTCAAACGATAGAAGAAATCCAACCTATGGATGAATATGATATTATAGGGCATTCGTTCGGCGGTTTATTTTTAATGGAAATGGCTTTACAATTACAAAATCGCGGCCGTAAAATAAAAAATTTAATAATAATTGATACGGGTTTTTATATTCTATCACTCGGACATAAGCTTTATCGTGAAGATTATGATGACGCTCAAATTGAAATGCTTTGCCATATTGTAGATCAATTGATTGAATCTGATAATAAGGGATTTAAGGATAAAATAATCAACCAATCATTTGATGAGAGATTTACAATTGCTGCGAAGTATTTAATAGACAAGGGATTCAACAATAGTGAGAAAAATACAATAATGTATTTAAAAGGGTTTTGGACGAAATTAGTTATGGCAAACGACTATAAATTTAAAGATAAGTATAACGGTGATGTTATATTGATTCGGGTACCAAACGTTTCGCTTAAGATAAATTTGGATATACCATTTGATTATGGCATATCTGAGGTATTAAATACATAAATATAATTTTAAATTTATTGATATATTCATTTCTAAGGCAATTACCGGGGAATGTCATGTCCATGTTTGGGAAGGAACTCATATGAATGTTCTGGAAACAAATTCTGACAAAATGGTGGAGTTCATAAATAAGATACGATAGTTACCGTATTTTCACGTATATAACCCGCGGGTTATACAAAGAAAAAACTGCATTTTTTGAAAAAATAGGTGGTGCGGGTTATACATTGAAAAGGGTTATTACATGGAAAATGTTTATAAAACTGAAAATCATTAGGTGCGGGCTATACATGGGTGCGGGTTATATACGCGAAAATACGGTATATTTGTCAAGAATAATTTTTACTGACCCGGTTAAGGGAAACCAAAATACATTTCATCTAATATGCCGCCTTGAAATTTTCGAAAATAAACTATTTGTTTAATAAAAATGCTATCAAAAGTTTAAGTTGACCCTTCGCTTCTCTAAAAAATGGAAAAAATCCAAATTTACCCCAATATACAAATTTACTTTATTTGGTCGGTCTAATTCTATTAACACATAATTATCCGAAATATTCATTCACCATAGTTATCCGAAACCGCCACAATTGTGACAGTATATAGCAGCATTGAATTAACATTAGCATTATTATATAGCATATTATTATTATGCAGCAGCAGAAAAGCATTTAATGCAAACTGTAATTGCTTTTACAATGAAAGCGCTAATGATATTTCCCTATTCTTTCATCAGATGACTCCAGAAAAATTAAAATAATTAAATGAAATTATTTTTGTTTATATAAATGGAAATACTGAATTAAATAATGGAATAATGCATTAATAGTCAATAAATTTGGTGTAGACTTATGATTTGGTTTAAAAGTTATTTAAATTCAAAAACAAACTGCAACAATTGTGGAAGTTTCGGATAAATATGTGTTAATTAATTGTGGTCTATACAATTTTTATATAATTTTTGAATATAAATTAATTATAAAAATTAAACACTTGTTATTAGTTTTACATTTTGATTGTGAATTTTTTTAAATGCATAATAATACACTCTAATTAATATAAAACTGAAAAATTTTCTTACACGATCTGAACTAAAAGATATCAACTAATGTTAAAAATGTTATTCGATATTTTTTACGGATTTCCCAAGACAAACGTGTCAAGAAAAATGAGGTTTCAGTGTATGCACCTATTAGTTTGTGAGTATATGTAACGATTGAATTATTGAGTCGTAGATTGTAAGAGTTTTATTAAGTGGTAATGGTGGTGATTAAAGTATGACACAAAGAAATGAGAGAGATTATTCATTATTAACACATGTGTTATATGAAAAAACAAAGAACACGTGGTGTAGAGAGAAGCGGAAGTGAAGAGAGGGAAAAAAGGTTGGGAGTAAACGTAAGAGGGAGCTGCAGGCATTACATATACATCTATTCTTATACAAGTAATACACTCGTTATTCACCTTTTTATCTATTCACTTGTTTTAATTATTCACGTTTTTAGACACATTTGCTAAATACAAATCCATTTTGAGTATTATAAAAAATATTCACGTATTTTAATTATTCTCTTTTTTAAGCCATTTTTTGCTGCCCGAAGAGTTAAAAAATCTGAATGAGTGTATATAAGTTTTATTTCTGAGACAATTTTTATAAACCGATTATGGACCGTTTTGTTCCAACTTTAATTACACTTAAACGCCTTTAACGTGACAATATTGAGGCTGAAATTTATGTTCACGGTGAAGATTTTAAGTTAGAGGGGTTGAAATTAGAGGTGGAAATTTAGAATTTTTTTACAAACGAAGCGGAACGGAGCGGTCGCAATCTCTGCGCCTCCGTACAGAGGAGCGGTACAGAGAGGAGACAAAATGAATCTCGTTAAGCGGAGTGGAGTGGGAAAACGCGGAATTTATTAATTTCATGCTTATTTCTTAAAATCTTTAAAATATCACTGATTTGCTTAAAGATAATCATAATTTGAGATGATAAAATGCATTTTATAAACATTTTAATTCTCATGTAATCATCTATGATAACTCAAAATTAAACTCACATACTAATTTTGGAATTTTAGGTTTGAATATTATGTGTTTCTGTATACATTTTTGTAAATTTTTCATTACAATAACTATTTATGCAAATATTTGAAATTCGTTTATTAATTAATTTATTATTTGCACATTAAAATGACTCATTAAAAAAATCTACTTTTTAATTCTAAGACCGCTTTACGGAGAGGAGCGGACTACAAAAATTCTTGTGAAGAAATAAGCGTAAAGCGGATCCGCGCCGTTTTCCGCTCGCGGAAAAATCCGCGCGCGGTTTTCCACCTCTAGTTAAAATAGCAAAGATTTATATAACTTGGGCCATAGAGAGGTTATTCACGCTATAGAGGTTTCACGTTAGCGGGGTTTATGTGTATTATCGAGGACTTAAAAAATCACTTTAAACTCTTAACATATCAGTAACTCATGAATTCCTAGTATTTTGTAATTTTATTCATTCATTTACTAAAAGGCAGATCATTAAGATCATTTCAGCAGCGGCTGCTGCTGCCATAGTTATTGTAGAGTCCGACATTTTTGTATAGTAAATTTTTAATGTTAATTTAATGTAATTTCAGCCTCCATTTTCATAATTATAATAAAGTTAAATTTAATCATAATTTGTGTGTCATGCACTACCATAATAAATTTTGCCACAATATAATAATAATAATAATAATTTTATTTAGCATATTGCAAGGAATACAGAATGTCTATCACGTAATACAATAATAATAATATTAATCTTTATGTAAAGTTAGAAAAATAATTTTTTCATAATATGTCATTATAAGCATAATATATCTTTATGAAAACAATAAAAACTCATTATCTAAACATAATTTTTCGACTTTGACACTCTCTTTCCAAATATAATTAATCCAATTATTGAATGATAACGCAGAAATTCCAAACATTAATCGCATCATACCTCCGATATCATAGATCTATTGAAATATATCCATTTTAAGGATGTAAAAAAATTTCATCCGCGATAATTCTTCAGCATAAATATTATAAACATTTTCAAAATTTTTATGAAATGCCAATTTTTGTGATATATATTTATAATCAAATATAATTGCATCGCAACTTTTTTTGCATTTATCAATGAAATATATTTCAAAAATATTTTCACTAATAATGCATTAATAATCAATAAATTTGGTGTAAACTTATGATTTGGTTTAAAAGTTATTTAAATTCAAAAACAAACTGCAACAATTGTGGTGTTTTCGGATAAATATGTGTTAATTAATTAATTGTGGTCTATACAATTTTTATATAATTTTTGAATATAAATTAATTATAAAAATTAAACACTTGTTATTAGTTTTACATTTTGATTGTAAATTTTTTTAAATGCATAATAATACACTCTAATTAATATAAAACTGAAAAATTTTCTTACACGATCTGAACTAAAAGATATCAACTAATGTTAAAAATGTTATTCGATAATTTTTACGGATTTCCCAAGACAAACGTGTCAAGAAAAATGAGATTTCAGTGTATGCACCTATTAGTTTATAAGTATATGTATAAGTATAAGTATACCTATTCTTATACAAGTAATATACTCATTATTCACCTTTTTATCTATTCACTTGTTTTAATTATTCACGTTTTTAGACACATTTCCTAAATCCAAATCCATTTTGAGTATTATAAAAAATATTCACGCATTTTAATTATTCACTTTTTAAAGTCATTTTTTGCTGCCCGAAGAGTTAAAAAATCTGAATGAGTGTATATAAGTTTTATTTCTGAGACAATTTTTATAAACCGATTATGGACCGTTTTGTTCCAACTTTAATTACACTTAAACCCCTTTAACGTGACAATATTGAGGCTGAAATTTATGTTCACGGTGAAGATTTTAAGTTAGAGGGGTTGAAATTAGAGGTGGAAATTTAGCAATTTTTTACAAACGAAGCGGAACGGAGCGGTCGCCATCTCTGCGTCTCCGCACAGAGGAGCGGTACAGAGCGGAGACAAAATGAATTTCGTTAAGCGGAGCGGAGTGGAAAAAAGCGGAATTTATTAATTTCACGCTTATTTCTTAAAATCTTTAAAATATCAATTATTTGCTTAAAGATAATTATAATTTGAGATGATAAAATGCATTTTATAAACATTTTCATTCTCATGTAATCATCTATGATAACTCAAAATTAAACTCAAATACTAATTTTGGAATTTTAGATTTGAATATCATGTGTTTCTGTATACATTTTTGTAACTTTTTCATTTCAATAACTGTTTATGCAAATATTTGAAATTCGTTCATTAATTAATTTATTATTTGCACATTAGAATGACTCATTAAAAAAATGCGCTTTTTAATTCTAAGACCGCTTTATGGAGCGGAGCGGACTACAAAAATTCTTGTGCGGAAATAAGCGGAAAGCGGATCCGCTCCGCCTTCCGCTCGCGGAAAAATCCGCGCGCGGTTTTCCACCTTTAATTGAAATAGCAAAGATTTATATAACTTGGGCCATAGAGAGGTTATTCACGCTATAGGGGGTTCACGTTAGAGGGGTTTATGTGTACTTATCGAGGACTTAAAGTATCACTTAATCTCTTAACATATCAGTAACTCATGAATTCCTAATATTTTGTAATTTTATTCATTCATATACTAAAAGGCAGATCATTAAGATGGTTTCAGCAGCGGCTGCTGCCGCCATAGTTATTGTAGAGTCCAACATTTTTGTATAGTAAATTTTTAATATTAATTTAATGTAATTTCAGTCTCCATTTTCATAATTATAATAAAGTTAAATTTGATCATAATTTGTGTGTCATGCGCCATCATAATAAATTTTACCACAATATAATCATTATATTAATAATAATAATAATAATTTTATTTAGCATATTGCAAGGAAAACAGAATGTCTATCACGTAATACTATCATAATAATAATAATGTTAATCTTTATGTAAAACATTTTACTTTTTTATAAGCGATATATTTAATAATTATTAATTATTTTAATACATGATTCATTTGTATAATTAATAATTTGTATTTACATAATGTAATTTAATCGATTTTAAGAATTAACCATATTAATAATGATGCAAAAAATACAGATTATCCGAAATTAGCTGTCCACAGCTTTATCCTTATCACATTTATAAATAAAAAAGTGATAAAAATTAATAGAGAATTATATTGGAGAGATAAGAGATAAGAATAAATTTATTCTTAAGATAAAGACAGCTATGAACGGATAATCTTTACAATCAATATAATAATTAATATTAATACGCATAGAATTCTAAGGGTTTATTTGATGAACTCTTTAACTTTGTGCAAACATATAACACAGTTTAATGCATCTCTTGAGATTTCAGTTGACATTGGACTTTAGAAGTATTTCCCGGGTAAATTTCATCACAGATCAGTCCCAACCGGTCAATTCAATGCTAAATTCCTTAACTCATTATAAATACTGACCTTTCTCTACACTAACCTCAGACTTCAGATTATGGCTTAATACACAACATGTTTTACTTCACTCAGTGCTTACCTATTGTTATTCTCTTGTGCTTATTTTTAATTCACTTTTGCTATTAATAAATGTTATTGTTAATTATAAAGTGTGTTTTAAATTAAGTGCTCTCTCATAATAATTTCTCAACCTTTGGTCATAATTCGACACCCAAAATTTATCCCGCATCAATATTAAGAATTTTAATTTATATTTAAATAAAATAACTTTAAAAATACTTGATTTTATGATATGAATAATATATACAATTATTAATTTACTGTGAAATATAAATATAGGAAAATATATCGGAGTATTATTCTATAATATCAATATAAATTTCCAAATATAATTAATTCAATCATTGAATGATAATGCAGAAATTGCAAACATTAATCCCATCATAACTCCGATATCATAGATCAGTTGAAATATATCCTTTTTAGGGATGTAAAAGAATTTCATTCGCGATAATTCTTGAGAATATATATTAAAAACTTTTTCAAAATTCTTATGAAATGCCCGTTGTCTTTTTGATTTATAAATATAATTAAATATAATAGTATCGCAACTTTTTTTGCATTTATCACGACATATATATATTTACATGTCTACAAAAAATCTTAGTGAAGGATTTTGATTAAT
>LBFL01008954.1:0-13816 GCA_000988845.1 Hypochthonius rufulus
AATATCAATTTGTGAATCTCTTATCACTTTTTTATAATTTTATCAGTAAATTTTTAGTCATAATTTGAACCCATAGAAAGAGATAAGCTAAGGTAATATTAAAATTCCTGTACACATATTACATTATAGACTTTTTTAAAAATCGAAATGCCACAATAAAAATTATAGACAATTAATTAGGAATTTTGAGTTTTAAACTAAATTCTTCCATAAAATTATATGCTGTAAGTTTTATTTGACATTCTATAGGGTTTCAGGTATGCATTCAAAATGAAATTTGGGAATAACTGTGTTGCAAATATTTTTCAAGTCCTTAATCCTTAATCCTTAATCCTTAATCAATTAATCAAATAAATATTTATCTCAATTTGTCATTGAGATTTTTATATAAAACTAATGGTATAATTAAAAATTATATATTTGAGCATATTATTTATAATTTGAATTAATGAAAAATGAGTTCAGAAAAATTAAAAATTCTCATTCAAACGTTTGCACCATTGGGATGCATTAATGGGTTAATTGGAATCGCACAGAAACTTTATAATCGCGGACATCGAATAATATTTATTGTTCATGAGGAATGGAAACACAAACTGAGTAACTATGGATTTGAATTAATTGTATTGCCAAATGATAATGATGAAACGACAATTGAAAATGTTGTAAATGATTTGTTTAAATTGGGATATTATGATACGTCAAAATCACCATTGGAAAAGATGAAATTATATATTAGCAAAAAACGTCATCAGTTTTTAAACATTATAGTATTGAGTCAAATAAAATAAAAGAGATTTTAGATAATGTCGAACCGAACATCGTTATTACAAATTATAGGTTTGCACCGTCAATAATTAAAAGCGGTTATCCGTGGATAATGATGATCAATACAAATCCATTGAGATTTTTGCATGATCAACGAACACCGCCATTCATGTCGGGTAATTTTTAATAAATATAAATCATTTGACTCTAATAACATAACAACAAAAATGATTTAATTTAAATTATTAATAAAAAATATAATTATCATAATTATAAAATACACTAAATCAAAATTACAGATCTGTAATCATTTGTTATAGATAAATTTATAGTACAGTATTCGCCAAGAGGTTGAAAACTTTAAAAATTTGGATCCCCCTCATAAAATTGCAAAAATAAAAAAATTGTTTAAGAAAAGTGTAAAATTGACTTAAAATTTAAAAATATCACCCCCGCTAGAAAACTTGGATGAATAAGATCTGAACGCTTTCCAAATACCGCTATAGAGTTAATTATCTTGTATATAATTGAAAAATTTCTATGAAAAATTTTAGGATTACCATTATATGATAACAGTGAATGGTCAAATTATTATGACGAATTATTTCGTATATATGAATCGATTATTAATGAAATTCATAAATGACTTAAAGAAGAGGGTCTTTCACCACTGCCGGACAAACGATTGTTTTTTTTCGAATCACCATTTCTAAACATATATAATATGCCAAAAGAATTGGACTATACTCATGTCGGACCATTGCTTAAGAAATGGACTCAATTCGATACTTTTATGAGATTTGAAAATGAAAATTTTGAGATTTCTGAAAATTTAATAAAGAAAAATGAAAAATTAATTTACTTAACGATGGGATCGATGTTATCAGTGAATGTCGAAATGATGAAACGGTTAATTGAAATACTAAAAGAAACACCGTATAATTATATTGTATCGAAAGGTAATTACAGAGTGATTTCAAATAGAATAGAATCTGTTTAAAAATGTGTTATAATATGATGCAGTGTTATAAATAGAACTTTATACGTAAACATTATATTAATTAATGTTAATTATGTTATGTTATTATGGTTTTATGGTTTTAAATTTAAATGCAATAATTAATGCGACCCTAAAATTCCTTTCATTTATGGGAATTTTTTTCATTTTTTAAAATTAATTTTAATTAATTAATAATGTTTATTAATGTAAAGATAAACACACGTGTAAAATGTACATGAATTGTTTATGCATTGAGTTCGCTTATGTGTTAAACAACTAATATATAATATTACAGAATAATTAACGGTCGATTCCTAGCATTCCGGGTAGGGGGTGTTCCCGTGACCCCACCCCCTCGACCTATATATCGCTAGACTCAGCTCGATGCCCTGAGTTCATTGGCACCTCACTTGACCATGTCACGTGACCTCTGACCTTTGACCCCCTAGGCCTGACCCTACCCCACATGTGGGGTATCATTGGACTTGTATCGTCGAGCTGAGTTCAGACATACCTCACTTCACTCGCTTTGATAACCTTTGATCCTTTGAGAAAGGCTATATGACCGTTTGCACGATGATCTGCTCTCCATCGCAAAGAGCTGCTTTAGAATGGGTTTTATGTACAACCTGAGGTCATTAATTTTTTAATTGAAATTATGAGAGAAATAACCTTTATCCACGGGATGTTCTAATCCAAAGCACTTTGGTGGCACTACAAATAGCTGTTGCAAAAACAATCAAGAGTCAATCAGTTTTACATTTCCGACTTGAATCATTACGAATCGTGTCCCGTTCATTATTGGTTTTACACCTTTTAATTTTCTATTTAAGATCTCAAATTAACCAATGTACATCGTATCCGGAATTATACGTTGTTACATTTCCTCCAAATATCGTTTCTTTTGCAGCTAATATTTTAATCAAATAATCACTAAATTTAGTGACAATGAATTTCATATTTTAAATATTCGACGTCGCAATATTCACACTAATCAATAGATTTTGCTTTTTTTATCATTATACCAACATTTATCACATATAATATCAGCAATTAAAAGATTCTGGAAATACTCATCGATTTTCAGAAATTTGAATTTATTGCGATTAAATACAGTATACAACAATAAATTTTAGTTTTGCATCTTTTATTTGTCTAATTTTTAATAATAATGTTCTAATACAACAGTAATGTTCAATATTTTTGTAAGTTGAATTGCATTTGATACATATTTTCACACCGCATATATGAGGTCATTTAGTTATTCTATATTCAATTTCACATGCAGGAGAGTATTTCCATGAATTGCACTTTATTTTTCACGTCATATTGTAAGCATGATTCACGTTTAAATATTCTTAAACTTTTATTACATTTAATTTCTTTAATAAATTGACAATTTGTTTATTCTCTGAATTTTTTGTACGCGTGTGGACATATGTGCAAAGAAGCAGAATAATAGTCTCTTTTGCAATGAATACAAAATTTTGCTCTTTTTACATGACATTTCTTTTAAGTAATTGTAATGTCCGATTCCATGTACCTCTCCTCGTAATAAAAATATTGGCGTTACAATACCGTTACCAATAAATATTGGTTTGTATCGAATTTTTACATTATCAGCTGCTAATTTATATCCTAATAAGTTAAGATTGAACTTTATGCATATTGTCGAAATTTAATGGCTTTGTCACTTTGCATTTATCACGTATTTCTATAGCACCATTGTGTAGCTAATTTTTTATATTTTAAATTAACCAATTCCATTCTTTTGTTCTTCCATTTTTAACAATTAGTTTATGATATTTAGTACCTAACCAAATGCAAGAAAAACCACAACTGTTATCATTCTCTACTCTTATGATACATTTTTAATTATAAGCCTCTTCTTTGTACGTCATTGGTGTCGACCCAAACCATCTAAACGGTTGATAATATTGATTTGTAAATGAGTACCGTCTAGTAAAAATTCAAGGGCTGACTTCCCGACATTGAACAAAGCATTGCAAAACACATGACGATCAAAGTCTGACCCGCCCAAAGGCAATATAAGTTTCAACTAAGGGTATTTTTGAATGACGTATATAACCACTTACAATGTTCTCTGTGTTTATTTATAATAAAAAGTTACAAAGCCTCTACAAATGCAGTCTATTGAAGAATCCATAAAATATATCAGTTTATCAATAGCATTATAATAAATTTTGAGTTTTCGACTTTTCAATTTAATGAAACCTTGAACTGCGTATATTTACTTAAGTCGCGACACGAATAAATTAAACTATTGGAGCCTGCTGGTATTTTATTCGGCACACTTGGTTCTAAACGGATGCATCGACTTGAGGCTGATCAGCGAATGTTAATGGTTAAAACTCATCGTAATCGTAACAAAGTAGGACTGATCATATCAGCAGCGTCCACATATGGCGTTGACAAGGCCATACTTGTTTGTTCGTAGTTTCATAGGTTAAAATGTTTCGCTTCATTCTGACATAACTACAAAAATTATTTGCATTTGTTCTTTCGAAAAATTTTACATTTATACTCAGAGCCAATCACAAATTTAAAAATTAAAAAATATATGACATCAGTAATTTTGCAAAACAGAACAAGATAAATCTGGTTATGTTCGGTTATAGACGAATGTGCACAACTTAATTTATAACCAATAATATTATAATGACATCATTTGACATAGGTTATACACATATCATAAAACATATATGGACACAAATCTTAGTATATGTGAGCTCCAAAGTTTTAATTTAAGAAATATCATTTCTCATTTCCAATATTAAGAGAAATATTTAAATACGCAAAATGTATAATTCAATAACGGCTGAATCAATGAATGCTTTGAATTTGACCCATGGACCATACTGATAAGAGACACTTCGATCAATCGTAGCATACGAATATACAAAGTTTGCGTTGTGCGTTTAACGTCGGGAAAGACTATATAGGACATTCAATTGTTCTACGGTGAAAATGCAACTAAAGCCGGAGTATAACTCACCAGAGAAGAGTTTGAAAAAATTATTGAACGTCTCGGCGATGGCAGAAAATTTTATTTAATTGGCTACGTACGCCGCCTGTTTATGACAAAAAACCATAAAACTGGAAACGTTATAATGAAAGTTATAAATTGGTTTGTTGAATTAGACGGTTTTTTTATTTATATTTTTCAATCGAGACCAAATTAATACTTTAATGAGTGATCAAATAATTGAAATGATTAATTACAATTTGATGACCCAGATATGGACACTTTTATCATTAATGATGAACTCGATGCTGCAATGAATCCTCAAAAAGATAATGACAATAATAAAGCTGATGATACTGACAGATATGATATGATACAGATGAGTGAAATATATTCGAATTTTGGTACATCATATTTATATCTATATTCACATTATATACTTTCATATTTTTGATTAATCAATTATTAAATATTTCTTAAATGAATTTTTAAATTTATTGAATAAATGAATAAAAATAAAATGGAAAATTATAATTATTAAACAAATTGAAACAAACAAAATTGATGATGATTATTAAAAATATTTATTTCAAAAAAATATTTTGTAAAAGATGAATTGCGGCATTTTTGATACAGATTTGACATGTATGGAGGGCTGTAGCATCTATTTTTTGGTCATAAACTTCATTTACTGGTGTGTTTAAATCGACCTGAGATTCTGTAATATTACGACATTACTTTTTTTAGTTACGATGCCAAACGTAAGCCCCCATTAGACGCAAACGGGACAATCGTTTAAGATAGAGTTGTCTATCGTAGTTTGCAAGGTGTACATTTAGATACCCCCGGACGCCAATACCCATTTGCACGCGCTTCCATTAGAAATACGTATGTACATTTAAGAGGTTTCGCTTACATGTTCTTAGAGAGTCGCTTTTGAAAAGTAGGCGAATGCTCATGGGTGTTGACCCTCATCTAAGATAGAAAACTTCGGTTCTTTTTGAGTTTTGGGTTTTTTAGTTTTGCTATTGCAAATAAATGAATAAACTATTTAAAATATATAAGTTAAAGCATTTACATTTTTCTTTAAGCGAACCATTAATGAGGATTTGAAGTTTTTAAGAGATTTTAACCCATTTGATGCTTATTTCGTCTTCCACGGTTTCTTTGATCTCCCTCTCTTATTCTTTTCACTATTCAATTAATGTGATGCTATTACTGTTAATATTTAAAAACTGTTCTGTAAACATTTCAGAACGAATTTGATTACAACATTTATACCTTTCGAATTTTAACCCCGAAAGGGATTGACCAATGGTCATTGAGGATGACGAACAGAGAAAAGTCACCGATAAATTTTATTGTGTTGGGTTATGTTGAGTTAAATTAAAATTAGAAGCTAACTGTAATAAAATTTTATTGATGCTAAAATGTGCTAAAATTGTTCATTCTATTTAAGTTTCTGAATTTATATTACAGGGAACTAAAATGGAATTTTAAATGCGTGCACAAAAAATTCCGATACCGAAACAAACTTTGAAATCTCTGCTTTAATAAAAGTATATAATTAACGTGAACGTGTGAGCACAACAAAGCGCATATTATAGGGTGTTATATAATGGGGTATTATAAATTTTATTGTTGCATATGCGTGCATAAATTCATTTAACTCTGGAATTCTTCGAATTTAAATTACAAGAAATTGGAATGTAATTTAATGGATTAAATGCCGATAATGTAATACAATGCTTTAATTTAACTGAATTAAAAGTTACAAATGATGATACTCATGAATATTATACATTATTTCATAAGATAATTGAAGAACGTAAATATACTCCGTTTATAATTAATGATCGCATTAAATCGATGAGACCATTTTTAGCATTATATATACTTTTACATCAAACCGATAGTCTATTACCACTGCTGCGAAGAGCTAACCTCATCATACGCGCGCTTCACATTTCTCCAATTGATATTATCGCGAATTCAATTGAATTGGAACCGACACTATCGTATGGAATTACATATTATAAAATTACAACAGAATTATAAGAATCGCCGTACAAAACTAATTGCATTGATTATTATAATTCGGATACGATTCATAAATCACAAAATCGATTATTATGATAAGTGTTTGATTCAACACTACATTAATGAATGCCATTGTTGGCCGCTGTCAGTACAAACAATAGCAACTGTTAATGAAGATAATATATGTTGGTTAATTGATTCGGCGCGAATGTGCCACAACAATAGTATTTTACTTGAAAATATCTGTTATGAAACATGTCAATCACCCGATTGTGCGAATGAGAATTACACGTTCAAAGTTCATTATGCAGATAAAAGAGTACGTAAAACTAATATTTAAATTTATCATTCCTATTTATTTCTCTATAAATTCTTGTCACTTTTTATTTTTAAAATTAATAAAGATAAGGATATGGACAGGTAATATGCCAGAGTGTTTAAAAAGTTTTGCAAGAAAATTGTTCACGAATTAATTATTTTACATAATATCTCACATTTAATTGTAAAATGCAAATATTTTAATACTAATCATGATGAAATATAAAAATATTTATTTAATATTTAACTATATTTAACTGATTTATTAATGCAAATTTATTTAATTTTCTTAATTTATTGATTCAATTATTTTTGTTAAACATTTATTTCATTCTCCGTCGAAAGTGTCAGCTCAACTTTTAGAAATAAAATATATAATTTATATTATGATGGCACTTTTTAAATAATAATCGCTTAACAATTAATAAACATTTTTTATCCGAATCACATAAATATTTGTTATTCTAATCTCTATATCATAAAAACCTCCGTATTATAAACACAAGATATAGAAAAATAAACTTACATTTACAGTAATTGTGATCCATATATATAAATTCGCAGTGAACACATCTTCATGTGATGTATTAATGCATCCATACGGTTCCTTGTGCAATCACATTCGGGGCACCGAAGAAGTTTATTTTTAATTTTAATTATTGGTGTAATCACCATTTCTTTATTATCGCACGCACATCACTCATAATTAACTTTACGGTAGTAAAATATTAATTTAGCATTAGACTTATTATCACTCTTATTTTACATGTAATTTACATGTGTAATATTTAAAAATTTTAATAAGCATAGCCGCATCCGCTATTGTCGCATTTTGTCAAAAACACTAATAATTTCATCTTTCGAATCACTAATATTAACTATATCTGTAACATTAACTTTGTTTAAATTTTCCATTTTTGAGTTTAATACAATTTTCACAACCGTTTGTCACAAAAATTATTATAATACTAAATTTCAAATATATTTCAAACAAACAAAGCAACAAATTTTTTATACTGACCGCTAAAAGCTTTATGTAGTAAATATAAGTTTTCGACCGAATATATTTGTTACTGATCTGAATACTAAAACCACCGGACTTTAAACAATAGCCTTCAATATCCATGACCCAAATAAACATCTCTATTTATATTTTTAATCACTCTCTCGATCATCGATACTCACCCATTTTATAACTTCCAAATATATTCATATATTATATATATATGAATATATTAAATTATTTTTTTGACTCTATTTTTGATTTAATTAAGTAAATCGGTCTTTTATTGATTGATTAATTTAATTTCATATCATATTATTTAATTAATTTTAAAATAAATAAATAACATAAAAATAGCATTCAAATACATATAAACATTTCTTTAAATTTAAAAATAGCAAAATTCCAAAGATATTCATTTATGAATATTATTGTTTTAAATTAAATACAAAATATATAATTAAATATTATAAATTTAATTTATTTAAAAATTAAATTAAAAGAGATATTAATTATTAGAATGATCAATAACATCCTTACAATTAGGGCATTGTACAGTGTAAATTTTTATTTGACTATCGTAAAATTCTGATTTCATTGCATTGCTTTTATGATCAGTAATATCAATGCCATACATTCGCATTCTTTTTCCTTCGAATTTAAACATAATTTTGAAATTTTTAAAATATCTACTTTACCATACTATTTTACTAAAACATAAATCTGGAAGTAATTAATGCATTTGCATTGAAAATTGAAAATTAATATGTACCATAATGACATTATTTTAACATTTGTGACATTTGATTTTGTTGATCTTATTATAATTCGCAATATTTATATTTGAACAGAAATTACATTATCCCACAACAATACCTTAAGTAATAATTGTTTCTATTTCGTTGTGTTATCGAATATGTCATTGATTCTGAATTAATTATATATACGATATAATCCTGAATCGCAATGACTTCGTGAATATAGAGTAATTGAGAATGATCTTTGATTATGTTAATAAATTCCCGAATATCCATTACCGGAAATCGTATCAAATATAATGCTCCGCCAAATACTTTACGAATATTTATATCATAATATTCATGTGAAATCCTTTGACATTCTCCTTTTGACCATTTAATAATAGCATTAAATATATCATATTCTGCATTAAGTGTCGTGTTCAATTAAATTACATATTTGTGAATTGTTTAAACCTATTAAAGCCATTGTTGAATTTAATACGCTTTTAGTATTATCATCGATAAAACAAAGCGATTCACTTTCAATGCGATCATCAAATATTTTGTTTTTAAAAATCTCTAAACAATTATCGGTATTAATGTGTTTAACGGTAAATTGAACGGCATTAACTCTCAATAGTTGAAGATGTAGCAAACTGTCACGGATTGAAAAAAATAACTTTTAAAGTAAATTAAAAGTTTACACCAAATTCGGTGACTATTCATGCATTATTCCTCTTTGAAATTTAATATCTAAAATTATATAAACAAAAGGATTTCATTTTGTGTTTCATATTGGGTCAACACCAACAAATTCAAAGAGACGACATATTTAAATGCAAATAAATTATTATATATTTTAAAATTTATGTAATAATTAACAATCAATTACAATCATTGAGCATTTTTAAATAAATTTTCAATCGAATTTCAAAAGAAATATATAAATATTTAATTATATTTACGCATTTATATTAGCGTCATTTTTATGCGACATAGCGTGTATTAATACATAAAATACAATCACATATAAAAATCAATGGCAATATGCATATTATGTCGCATAATTATAAAATGGGGATAGAAAAGTGAATATATATATATTATATATAAATTAGATTTGTGACGCGCAAAATAATCTCACGCAACTTAAGCATAAATGTTCATAATTTAAACTCTGTCGCAAATTTTTCTATACACATAATACCCTCTAGACAAAAACCTCCGTAACTTGAACCCTCTATAATTTGAACGAGTTCTCAAGACCCGATTCTATTGAATCACATTATAAATGAACTTCTATAACTTGAAAATCAATATCTTGAACAAAAAGTTTGGACCGCAATATGTTCATGTTATGAAAACTTTTATGTAACGTAAAACCTCTAAATTGAATAACCTCTTTAATATAAACAAAAATTTTAAACCTGAATAATAAACTTGTAATTGAACGCTGTTGCATTATTTACATTTTGTAGTTAATTTACATGTGCTGAGCATTCATTAGAAGTTTTAAAATTCTTATGTACACTTAAACCTCTGTAACTTGAATATATTGCGATCCAAAATTTTTGTTCAAGATAAGGAGGTTTTCAAGTTACAGAAGTTCATTTATAATGCAAATCAATAGAATTGAGTCTTGAGAACATATTCAAGTAATAGAGGGTTCAAGTTACTGAGGTTTTTGTAAATTGCAATTAAGATTTAATAGATAACTGTATTTTAGATTAGATTTGATATTAATTATAACAGATTTTCTAACATTTATAAAATATTGATATTTGAATAAAATTTTGTTTTCTTGAGAAACTTGCGCAAATGTTGCTGCGACCATAAACGTGCGATATGAAATTAATGTATGACAAATTTTTATTATTTATTTATAATAAAAATTTTCAATTATATTTGTAATATCAAATCATATCATTCTGCGCGAGCGGAGTACACTCTCGACAAACTAAAGAATGTATACGGTCTGTCACATGTTGAACATTTAAGGTATACCTTACCCTATATAAATACTTTGAATTACTGAGAGTTAATAAGTTCTTTAATTTGGTATTTATGCGAAACGTAAAGAACATTCAGCATATTAATTTCTTTAACATCAATGGTGTCGCTGTAAATATATTTAAAGATAACAATAAATACATTCGCATCGCATGCTTCAATAATAACTTCTTCAATATCATCGTCTCTTTAGATTGTTTTGAATCGCCATTTCACCGTAAAACATCGCATTAAATACATCCGAAGCAAATGATAGAATATTTTTATGCGCTTTAATTTCCGTACGATTATCTCCGACTTTAGACATAACATCATAATGTTGACCATTAACTAATGCCAATTCCCAGTAATATAATAATAATTCCAATTACTATCACTATGGTAATTTATAAGGTCCTTTAGTTTTATAGTCTTATGACTTAATTTTAAATTGCCCGTCATATTGAGTCAATTTTAATATTAAAAATCTTCACATTGGGTAATCAATTAGGGTGATCAGCTCTTTATCATTCTAATGCTTGATATTATTAATTCCAACATTTTCTAAACGCTATCGAAAATATACACGGATTATTTTATTTAAAAAATTAAAGTCTGTAATTATTTTCATCGAAAAATTATGGTAAACGATTTTAACATTTTAAAAATAATTTTCTCAAATGTAAATGGTCAGAAATATTTTCTATAACATATTTTTGATTAAAATGCTCTAATATTTGTACTGTTATATGCATGCTCAAATTTTGTTTGTATATTAAAACCACCATAACTTGAACTTTCTATAACTTGAAAACCTCTATAACTTACACAGATTCTTAAGACTCAGATCTATTAATTTACATTATAAATGAATTTTTGTAACTTGGAAACATTATTTCAAACCAAAATTTTAAACAGCATTATGTTTAAGCTATAATGATTTTTGTGTATTAAATAATATATCAAACTCGAGGTCCGTCCTGGACATTGGACATGTCACTATAATTCATAAACTGTTCAAAATAATTCAGAAAAAATGATTACCCGAATCACAATCTGTAAATTTGTTTTTCCCATAAAATCACAATTAGAAAATGCTTATATTAAATAATATGAAAAATTTTTAAAATCATAACCATAAATTTGAATTATATTTTTGTAATATAAAATTTAGTGATAATTATATTCTCTGTATCCAAATATAAAGTATTTTATGATCCTTAAAGTATTCACGATATTTTAGTATTAATATTTTTATTAAACATTTTTATCGCATTTTTTATATCATAAAAATGCTAATAATAATTACACACTCATTTTAGGCATGCATTTATTAGAATTTTTATACATAAACCCTTAAAATAGAAAAAGCTTTACGTTTTGATATGCACACTCTATATATGAATATATACACCGTCCGGTTAACACTTACACTAGTTCTAGCTTATGTTACTTTATAGTATCATTTAAAATTAAAAATTGATTTTATATGTATTCGAAAGAATAGTCTTGCCTTTAAATCGATGCATAAATCATTGATTTATGATTAATTCTAATTAGGATAATTAAATTTGAATGTACACATCCGAAAATATCATAGTACATAATGTTAGTCTCTCATTAAAATTTCCGTGATTGTGCAAATATCTCCTATAAAAAAATTACATATTTTGTGATATTTGAAAATTTTATATAAATTCAGTAAATTAAAAATTTATGAATATTTCATATTTAAAATATAGACTATGATTTTTTATATCAGATAAATATTAAATTTACAAATTTTTATCCGAATAATTTGTATAAATAAAAAAATTCAGTATGTATATTTAAAAATAGTGAACAAAAAACGTTTTGGAGTGTGTCAATTCAATTTCAATTATTTAAATTAATATTAATTATAAATCAATTTATATATTAAATTAAATTTGATTGTATAGTTTCAAATATGTATAAAATCAATTAATTATTTTGGAGGGTACTATATTATATCATTAGCCAAACTCATAATGGAAGTGCCGGAAGTGTCCGAACGGGAATGATATGAAACTTATATAAATTAAAAATATACATCAAAATAAACATATTGATATTAAAATTAGGTGCTCATGAGCTTAATTACTATTTTAATTTTAATTTCAAAAAGGTACAAAAATTCATTATAAGGTATGGCATGGCGTTACCGCTGCGCTCTCTCAATAATATATTGGACTGTAACGTTCTATAATTTTGGCTCTTTTCGAGAATGGTATGTGCATGTAAAAGGGCCAAAATCATAGAACACAATATTAGCCTTGTAGCTTTTAAAAATTAAAATTAAAATAGTAATTAAGCTCATGTGCGCCTAATTTTTATATGAATACGTTTATTTTGATGCATATTTTTAATATATATAAGTTTCATATCATTACCGTTCGGACAGTTCCGGCACTTCGATTATCAGTGCAAGTATTAACCGGACGCTTAATATTTATCTAAAGAATTTTCAGTGATAATTTTCAAGGTGATATTTGCATTTATTCGAGAAATCTTTATTTGTTTAATGATAATTTTAGCAGATAACACTTAACTACTTGCATTTAATGCCTATTTTTTTTATGTATGAATCATGAACTATTCTTGTGTATGTTAATCCCTATTTCAGTGTAGATTTTGCAGTAAACACATTAAGTCAATTTAATAATTTATTAAGTGTTTATAATATCGGTCATTTGTGTAATTAAAGTAATTCATAAAATACATTTTAATTAACTTAAAGTCAACCCTAATTGACATCCCTAATCGTAAATGAATGAATGAATGAATATGTTTATATTTCAGACTTGTATTAGCCTATGGCCATTTCTCAACAGAACTCAGTTGTCATAGAAAATCAATGAAAATTGACTGTTGTAACATAATACATATATTTCAATTCGAAAAATATTTAATTTAGAAAATGGCGAAAAATATAGAAATTAGTGACTCCCCTA
>LBFL01008977.1:0-11387 GCA_000988845.1 Hypochthonius rufulus
TTCAGAAGAAAATAAAATGTCGATTTAGGGGATCCTATTCTAACGCCTATTATTTTCAGTATAATGAGACACATAAAGTGCATTAAAAATATTTTGAATTTTTGTGAATGACTGATTTAATGCTTTTATTACAATAAATTTAAGAGCAATTTATTAATTACATGATATAAACTTCAACGATGGCCCAATAATTACTAAAAATATTTTTAAAATGTCACCGTTAATTATGATTGCGGTGCAATTTAAAATCACGGAATTTATCAGCCGCTGTATATGAATTTCGATTCGATTTTTGTAAAAGTCCACAAATGACTTATAAAGTGACTCTCATTCAATTATATTTTAATAATTATTAGTTTTGATTCATTAATTTTTATGTGTATGTGCAGTTGAAATATGCGACTATCAAATTATGCCAAAATTTTATGTTTAACCGTGACCATTTTTCGGCGCGCGATTTTCAAATTTTATTCTGACATTTACGGCACCATATATATGAATATGTGCATAAAATATAAATTTAAATGCAAATTTTGATGCCCGAAATTATATCGTTTCTCGGGTCAGGATTTTCAAAGGATTTATATATTACCACAGATACAATTTCAGCGGTACTCGCCTCACGTGCAAATGTTATAATCCTAAAATTAATTATGTTACACCACGTTTCGTCGAAAATATTTTTCGTTTCGCTGAAAACAATGTTTAATTTTCTAAATCTAATAATTAGATTTAGTCTGGATTAGTCTGGATTAGTCTTTAGCAATTATTGCTAAAGACCAAACTAGGGACTAATGGCCTTTAGTCTATAATAAAGTCCCTTAGTCATCTATAGAAATTGACTCATACTTGAGATCCTTGCAGTTAACTGGTTCTTCAAGATAACATTGGCATTACATCCTAAGGTCCTTGGGAATGATATATCAAATATTTAGCATACCATTGTATGGAAAATATTAAATTAATCCTAAAATTATAATGATTTAGTTAATGTACTTGATTCTAATTGAAAATAATTTATTAGAAATGTTATGAATTGATATGTCTGAATGCATATGCCGAAACCCGTTTTTCTCATAATGCTACAATCATGAGATACCTCCAGCTTTGTACGAGTCAATTATACATGCACAAACAAATATCTGAAAAAGAATAGTAATTTCAAACTTAAAACTAATATAATGCAATAAAATACTATTTACATATACATTTACATATACGATTATTACTGTTTTTAAAACAAAACTCAGATTATTGTTTTCGTGTTTTTTAATTTGTATTTTAAAATGATCGTTTTAAGTAAAAACGATCATTTTTTAATTTCCAAAAAACAAAATTATTAAATGCATTTTCGAAATAATAATCGATTTTAAGGTTTTAATGTTTTTTACTTTAATGTTACATTAGATTAGATTGATATTTAAGTTTTAATTAATAAAAAACCCGATGTTTCGCATCGATACGTATCGAGTGTATAATTGAATAAAAATTTGTAATGTTAATTAAAATATATGTAATCATTCATTATCATATGAGTGATCACTGATTACTCAAAAAACTAAAATAAAATTTAATTATTATTTGAAACGGTGTTACAAGGACCTGATGCGGCTTAATAATCAAATATTAGTATTACAGTAAAATTCAATTATATTTTCGCTCTCATAACTTTTTCTCGTATATCCAAAAGTTTATACAAAGCCATTACAATGCCCAAAACAATTTCTGATTCTCTCAAAACTATTTCCGATGTCATTTGTTGTATATGTGTAAACACACTTCACATTTTGAATATCATTTATAATTTTAATAATTTAAATCATAAATTTAATACATAATTCATTGAAATGTTCGGAAATAGTTTTGAGAGAACCGGAAAATGTTTGGGAATTTAAAATGTTTTAGGGATTTTACCGGAAAAAAGTTATGATGAAAGCGGAAAGACAATTGACGATTTTGTATATTTTATATTATTTCACTAACAGATGAATGCACATCTGTTGTGATAAATATATTCTCAATTACGTAACAATAGTCAAAGATGATTATGCATTTCTATTGAACATGTAACGGTAATCAAAAGTAAAAAATATTTGTGATATTAAATTTACATCATTGAAAGTGATTATTTTATTATATTTTATTATATTTTATTATATCTATGATTGAACTTTAGAGTTAATCATATGATTTTCCTAATCCAAAATCCGTATTTTATTTATTTAAAAACCAATACTTAAATTCAATACAAAATCTATAACATTGTAACACACTTGTAACGGTGTCGACCGGTGATGCTCTAAATATGATCGCCGCAATCATTTTATTGACGCTTTTTGCTGAAACTGTATTTGCAGCACAAAATTGGAAACCTCTGCATGTTCAACCCGAACAGATTCATTTGTCACTCGGGGGTAAGTATTGACTTACGGTAAAACCTAATAATATTAAACACTATAATTCAAGTTTTAAAGTAATTTATACAGTGACTAATCAATTTTATAAAATTGTTCATAAAATTAAATAATTTTAACATTAAATTTATGACAGAAATTAACAAATCATTTGATAAATTCAAATAAATACTGTATTTAGAAATTGAGTATTAAAATATATCTAAATAAACATACGTTTATATTATCATAGTTTTACTGTATCATTATAATTAAATTTATAGTTTAAATTAAATCTTAAGCTGACCCGACACAAATGTACATAACATGGTTGACGATTAACGAGACAAAACCATCATCAGCATGGTATGGTACTGAAAAAATGGATCATCACACTTCAGGACATAGTACCATATTTGCTGACGGCGGTTCAGAGCATAGACATATGTATATTCACCGTGTATTGTTAAAGAACCTCACACCGGGAACCAAATATGGTAAATCACATTATTTTTTACACTTAAACCATTAAAACTTGAAAAAATATGTCTGAAATCTAATTTTATAGTGTACCATTGTGGCAGTGACGATGGATGGTCTCCGATATATACATTCACCACTATAAAAATGGGCAACAATTGGAGTCCACGATTTGCAGTGTACGGCGATCTCGGAAATTCTAATGGACAATCAATTGGGCGCCTTCAGGATGATGTCGAAAGGGGAATGTACGATGCAATTCTTCACGTCGGTAATCATTTCAAAATAAATTAAAATTCAATATTAATTATTTAAATATTTAATCAGGTGACATGGCGTATGATTTGCATACGGTAAGTATTAAAATAGAATAGAAATTAATAATTATTTGTAAAATAATATTTAAATTGTCGAAAACGCTATTTGAATGATATTTCAAATGTGTAAATGCCATTTGTTGTTTAATCATAAATGTTATTAATGATCGCATTCGTAAACCCTCAAATGGTACAAATGGTATTATAATATAAAAATATTTTATAATATATTTTCGAATGTCTGTATGTGTTTGTTATTTAGAGATTATTGGAACTTTCCTTAAAATATCCCATATGAATAGAATCCCATGGGTTTATACAGAATTTGATACAAAATCAACGAATAATTATATAATTATAAATTTTTAGGATAATGCGAGAGTCGGTGATGAATTTATGCGTCAAATTGAACCATTAGCGGCATATTTACCGTATCAGGTTTTACCGGGAAACCACGAATGGGCATAGTGAGTTACTAATTATTATGTATATAATTCATATATAAATTAAATGGAAATTTATTTTCAATTCACAGTAATTTCTCTAATTATGTGAGTCGATTTACAATGGTCAATAGTGGAAGCGGTGAGATTAACAATCATTTCTGGAGCTATAACATCGGACCCGCGCATATCGTTGCATTTTCTACTGAATTTTATTATTTTACTCAATTCGGTGAGTATCAAATGGGAAATCAGTATCATTGGTTAGAGAAGGATCTCATTGAAGCGAATAAACCTGAAAATCGTGCACAAAGACCGTGGATCATTACAATGGGACACCGTCCAATTTATGCGGATAATCATATCGATGAAATTGTAATTATTAATTAGTTATTAATGAAAATACTGATAAATTTTTCTTATCTTAAGCTTCGAAAGGGATATCATTTCAAAAAGACAAATCGTACTGAGTTCGGACTCGAAGAGTTATTCTACAAACACGGTGTGGACCTTGAATTTTGGGCACACGAACATAATTATGTCCGATTATGGCCAATTTATGATAAGAAAATATATAATGGTTCTTTACATGAGCCTTATACAAATCCAAAAGCACCCGTTCATATTGTTACGGGATCAGCGGTAATTATATATATTAATTATATATTAATTATTTCCGCAATATTCATAATCAGCATTTTTTCAACAAAAATTATGGAATTTAAATAATTTAATTCTAAATCAATATTTTACCATTGAAATTTAAGTTTTCGCATGCGAATGGCATAATTATTTCAGCAAAAATATTTACTTACATTTTAGGGTAACCGCGAACGTCACACGGGACTTGTTAAACATCCACCGGATTATGATGCATTTAGAGTTGTCGATTATGGATATTCCCGTTTAACCATTCACAATCATACACATTTATATTTGGAACAAGTGTCTGATGATAAAGTAAAGCACAATTAATATTAATATTTAATAAAATATATTTTATCTGAATATTTATAGAATGGGGAAATTATCGATAAGTTTTACCTCATCAAAGAAAAACATGGACCTGAGGCATGGTTATAGATCAATTAGCATAAGTGGCATATCAATAGTCTCATCGAATTTAATTGACAAAAAATAAAATATAAATAAAGAATTTTCATTTTTAATTCATTACAATTTAATTTGAAATAAAATTGAAAATTTAATAAAATTAATAAATGGACATTTACAATTATCATAATAATTGAATTAATGATGGTGAATTTTCAAAACATATTTTTAATATATTTTCTAAAACAAACGATGACTAAAGTGTCACATTAGAGGTTATCGTTAGGGTGACCAACTCATACGACAATGATTCTGAAACTGTCAAAATTTTTCTATTCGCCCGGGACATTCAGAGATTAAAAAATTATAATTTTTTAATACACATGTAATTGATGTGTACAATAAGAAAACCGGACACAGCGATGTTTATGCATTAGAGAAAAACAAATTTAAAGTTTTAATGCACATACAGTAAAAGTTGATTTTTTCATTTAAACTGTCAATAATATAATACATTTGTATTGTTTTATTGACTCTTAAAAATTAAAATGCTATTAAAATAACGAAATAAATTTAGAAAATAAATTTAGAATTTCCGATTTTAAACTAAATTCTTCCATTGCATTGAATACTCAAAATTTAATATTCTATAAGGTCTTAGGAATGCATTCCAATAAAATTTATAAAATCACGATATCTCGAGATGTCCGGTTTTATTGTACGGATCAATTTTATTGATTTATTTGCAAATCAATATTTTTTATGGATTAAGATTTATTCAGCGAATCTCATTTTGGCGAAATGAATATTCGACGAAACATGCTGCAACCTTCATTTCAAATATATACACTTGAATCTTTATTTATGTTCGCCTACGTTTATGTCCTTTTTTGTTTTATGTCCTCTGTCGCTGAGAACACAATTCACTTGTATATTAAGTAATGCTAATGATGCTTCGATTTGTGTCCACTCACTTTTATGTCCGTTCTATATTCATGTCTCGTATTTTTAAAACCGGTGTATAACATTACCATAGTAACATCACTTAGATTTATGTCCTCTTACGTATTTTGTTCAAAACGATGATTAAGATACGTAATGAAAACTCTTTCAAAACTCAGCAAAAATTACTCAATAATCCAATCACGACTTAAAATTGTCAAAAATAATAAATTATTTCACAAATCTTCTTTATAATTTCTAATTTTATATGCAAAAATCGTATCTTCAATAACTAACTGATTTCTGAATAGCGTTTTATTTTATGTCCTTTTTACATTTATGTCCCATTTTTCTTAGGCCCGTTGCTGGACATACGAGACTCGAGTGTTTATATTTATTGACTTATTTGACCATTATACATTTGCTAAATTTACATGTAACCACAAAACGAATTACAACTGCAGTTTTCACATATATTGCAACAGTCTTTACAGTTACATCCGGAACCGTCTTCAATTTGATCAGAAATTACCGGTCGCGGCTGTGAAACTATTACATTAATCGGTAATTCGGAAGTGTTAAATTGATTTGATTGTATAGAACTGTCAGTCAAAGGATTAACTTCAGTAACAGTTTGAGCATTACTATTTATTGTTTGATTAAAATTAAATGGTGATATTTGCGAATGACCGTTTACAGTAGGATTAGACTCATCATAAAGTGGTGGCGGTGAATACGGTGGTGGTGGGGATTCCACCGGTCCCGATGAACGGTGAAAAAATGACATTTTTATGTTAAAAATGAGCAAAATTTTCAGACTTAAGTTATTGATAATATTCAAATTTAAAAGATCAGTTCCATATAATAATATAATATAATGGTAATTAATAAATTGTAAAATATTGCATTTCCTATTTTATTCACTATAAATTCATTAAAAATTACGTTAAACGTTTCACTTAACCATGTTTTAAGACAATATTTTAAGATCACTCAGAATTGTTAAGAAATTTAATGGAATTCATAGATAATTCTTAATAAAAAAATATTTATTTATTATACACGTTTAATTTCAATTGTAATGTGAATAAATACAATATTAAGATTAATCAATCTCTTAATGTTTTTTCTTTGTCTATTTATTAATATCTTTGGGTTATGCTATGGTAACTGATATCATATCAATTAAGTGATTAAAGAGCATATTAAAAAAAAACTATTTTTATCTGTAAAAAGCAAATGCAGAATTAAAAACATGAATAATATAAAGTTTCAAATGCATTAATAATAATTAATAATTAATAAGATATATAATTTAGCAATTGTCGAACGTAAAATAATATCATTTCAGGATTCTGCTGTATATATATATTTATATATATATATATGTATATATATTTATACAATAAATATGAATTTATATGTCAATTTCTATTTTGTAAGTGACGGAAAACAGATTATAGAGCTCTGCAATAATAGTTTGTGTGACATGATAATATGTATTTGCATTACTTTTTGATATAATAGAGGAACGCAATTTAATGAGAAATGCTTATGGCATATTTATATTAACACACTTTTTTCAATTAATTATACCCGCATAATGAAAAGTGTATTTTTTAAAAACATAATATTGCAGCGTAAAATATGACTTTTAATATTGAATCTATAAATTATATAATAATCAAATAATCGTATAATAATTACAAAAATCGAAATTCAAAAATTTCGAATAATTGTTAATTACAATAATTGAATCATTGATTAAGTGTTAATTCCATATAAACCTCTTTAACGTAAACTTTCACTAACGCAAATAACCTCTACCACATAAACAATCTTTCACCCGAGTAATATATATATAACTTTACTATTTCAATCTCTATTACGTAAAATCTGTATCGTAGACAAAAATTTATGTTAGATAGGTTTAAGATAATTTTTTAATTTGGCATCCGGTAGGGCAGGGGTTATCCTTTAAATTCTTTCGACTGACATTCCCAAGAAATTTTTAAAAATTGGGGGAAAATTAGAAAAAAAAGTCCTTCAATTTCTCCATAAATTCTGAAATTTACCCCCTAGAAAAATCTCCAATTTACTCCTTAATAAAATGAAAAATTTTTCAATTTAGCTACACTTCCTCGAATCTATGAAAAATTATGATATTTCCGAAATAATTTACTACTACAATATTGAAAAGTTTTTTTAATTAAAGCCCTGTATGTGCGCATATGGGTACATCACACATTCACTATAAAATGAGATATTCATATTAAATCTGCTATTATAATCGTCATAATTAATTTGTATTAATAAAGCATAATTAATGATTGTCGATTGCATTATCCAAAACTGAAATGCGTAATACAATAATAATATACGCTTTTTTAATAATTGTAATTATTAATATCATTGGAAAATGTATAACTATTGAAGTCGAAACAAAATTGGGAAAAATCATCGGACAGAAACAAACGATCGATGGTAAAGAATTGAATGTATTCTTAGGCATACCGTATGCTCAGCCGCCACTAAAGGATCTCAGATTCAAATTACCGGTTCCGGTAAAAGCGTGGAAAGAGCCGATCAAAGCACTGAAATGGCCAAACGTATGTTATCAGCTGAAACTTTCTCCTTTATTTATAAATCAAAATATGAGCGAAGACTGTCTTTACATAAATGTATTTTCCCCAAATGTTAACGCTGATTCCCGATTACCGGTAATTTTGTTAATGCACGGAGGGGGGTATGCGAGGGGCACATCCGGTAGAATTGCGAATATTCCTGATTTATTAGCAGCGCGTGGAAATGTAATTGCAGTTAATTTTAATTACCGATTGAGTACGTTCGGATTTTTGTATGCTGCGAATAAAGATGCGCCGGGAAATGTCGGAATTCACGATCAGGTGACCGCTTTGCATTGGGTAAGGAACCATATTGAATCATTCGGTGGTGACCCTAATCGTATCACTATATTCACGGGTTCACCCGCGAGTATACATCTCTTATCACCGTTGAGTCGCAACTTATATCAGAATTCCATTGTCACGAGCGGATCCGCATTGACACACATATATGGATCAGACCCGGCTGTAGCATATAGAGCATGGGTTAGAGGAGCTAAAATTATTGGATGCGGCAATGGAAAACGCTTTATGCCCGCAACAATTGATTGTCTAAGAAATTTGGAACCCGAAAAATTAACATTAATTCCAGAAAATAAAGAAATTCCAGAATTTGATAAATTTTTTGGGGTCATACCTATGGTTATATACGGTGATAATATACTTCCATATAAACCTTTACAAATGCTGAAAAGAGGAGATTATAGAAAAGGAATTACCGTTTTGGAAGGGGATACTAATGATGAAGGGTCAGGGTTCGCAGTGTTCTTTGACCCCATTAAATTCAATTCATCAAATACATTGACAATTGACGAAGCAAAAGATGAAATGAAATTAATTGTCAATAGTTTAACATCGAATGTACGAATAAATGCTGATGAAGTAACAAAGTGAGTGATTATCGTGTCTTTTGTAATCATTCAATTGTAATGCTATTAAATAATTAAATTAATCAAATCCTAAATCATTCTTTACTTTAAGAGTGTATTTCAAAGGCATATCCGCCACTGATGCAAACGGATTTCGTCGTGCGATGGGCACTGCAATCGGTGATTATTACATTACGTGTCGTGTCATTCGGTTTTTCCAATTGTTTCAGCACAGACAAAACAACATTTATCAGTATTATTTCACGCAAAAACCGTCGGACCTCTCAACATCAGTTGTCCCATGTCCGGAATGGGCCGGGACATGTCATAACTCCGATCAAATATTATGGTTCGGGAATCCATTTCTGTACCCGA
Organism: Hypochthonius rufulus; assembly: GCA_000988845.1. Classification (NCBI taxonomy): domain Eukaryota; kingdom Metazoa; phylum Arthropoda; class Arachnida; order Sarcoptiformes; family Hypochthoniidae; genus Hypochthonius; species Hypochthonius rufulus. Next base: position 9,497 of record LBFL01008977.1, read on the forward strand.
ATAATTTCACGGATAATGACCGACGAGTTTCGGATAACGCTATGAGTATAGTGACGCAATTTGCATATAACGGGTAAATATGTCATGAATAATTTAATTACAATTATAATTCAATTATAATTAATTTCTCCATTTATTAGTGTTCCGCCGGAACAGAATGGCATTAAATGGCAGAAACATTCAAATAACAAACCGAATGAACCGTATTATGAGATCGCAATTAATGGGAAATTCGGCACCGGAATTAAGAATGAGGAGTGTAATGTTTTGTGGCAAAAGTATATCGATGGTCAATGAATTTAGTTATTGTTATACATTAATTGTTATGTAAAATAATAATGAATCACTAATAAAATGAGATTATTAAATGAAAACACTCACATTAATCGGTTATTATGTTGTTTCACGTGAATCCATTGTTCTATGATCTGTCATTTCACCACCGTATGTATTCATATTCACCCCGCAATTGGATTCTATCCCCAAACGTGACCCGAGGTCGTGACCCATAACAGGTCATGATTCGGTAGCGATTGCGGTGTTTGAAACGGTCAATTATTGTATTGTTGTGAATGAATGTTTAGTATTTATAAATTTATAACACATTTTCTCATTTACGCATATATAATTGTATTAATCATCATTAAAAATTGACCGGTCCAATGGAAAAAGGGCACGGAGAGCAGTGTGTGCATATGACAAACACGAGTTTATAGTTTCAGTGCGCATTAAAATTATGAAGAAATTACTATTTATTTATTTAATTAATTAATTAATTTTATTTTTGGTTTTAATCTAAATTCTTCCATAGAATGTTATGCCACAGATTTAATTTAGCATTGTATAGGGTCTCATATGTGTCAACGAAATTTACAAAATCATAATTCTAATGATGCCCTTTTTCCATTGGAACGGTCAATTATTGCATATCGAAACGATAATCACCGATATTCGATACGATTCCACTATTACTATCATCTGTATAATCACGTGTTTTGGTAATGTTCTTATAGAAAAACGCATTTATAATGATATTGAATAATATTATCGATTTTTTCACAATTCAATTATTTTTGTTAATGAATGCAATTGAAATATGAGCCGATATTACATATTAGTTATTAGTTATGTTTTGTTATTTACAATTAATCATAAACACAATTCTAACGCATCGAAAACGCCCATTAAATTCATTAATGAATTATGTATGATATTTCAATTATTGACGAATCAGTGTTTCATTATGTACTTACATTGAGTCTCGTATCATGAATGTAATTTAATGCGGGAATTTCAAAATATATTAATTTAGATATTTTCATTTATTATAGGTTTAACATTATAAATTATGCAATAAATAATGAAGTAATTCGGTGCAAATGTGTAATTTATAAGTTTTGCCAGATTTTTACAAGAAAATCGTGTCGAACAAAATGAGGTATGAGTGTATATGAATAATCAGAACAATTGAATGTTTATATAAAAGTTTATTAACATTAAGACACATTCAATATACATGTACATTGTATATTTGAATGTAATATTTTAAGGGTTTCAGTAATTGGATCATTATCAATATGAAAAAATCAGACACTTTTAAAGTTTCCCTTTAAAATTTAATTAATTTAAAACTTATTTAATTACTAAAGAATCAAAAGATTATGCAATTCAAATCTTACGTAAAGAAATTTACTTTTTATTTATTTTCATATACAATTAATATGTGATCATGCAACAGGACTATGGTCATATTTGCAGTTAACCGGTTCTTTAAGATAACGTTGGATTTACATTCCTGAAATTCCAGAAAATGTTATATTTTCAGCAGATAATTCTATAGGAAATATTTCGTAAATCAGAATTTTAAAATACAGACTCTGTACAAATAGTA
>LBFL01008997.1:0-11871 GCA_000988845.1 Hypochthonius rufulus
TGACTACATTAAGTCGCTTATCGATGCTCTACCGACGCTCATAGAAAAGGTCATTGCGGCGCAAGGCGACACCGTAAAATGACAAAAAAAATTAATTATCAAACTTAAGTCTTCATACTTACATCTCTGTTAATTAGAAATTTATAGCTTATGTAGTTTTTTCAGAAATAAATAAAAAATTTGTCTCAATTTTTGTGCACCGGAGTATAGTATATGGTCAATTAAAAGCATAGAGATCTCAGCATTTCATATGCTTTATGTTAATACACTTTATGTTATAATTATTTTTACTATAAAGAGCTATACTATAAGGAAACAAACGTGTCAAACAAATTTTTGTCGATACTACTGCAATATCTAATACAACATGTTTCAATTTTTCTACGCACTTTAAAAATATTAATTTATAATTTAATTAAGTATCAATGTATATATTTGACATTTAATATTTATTCTCTATTCTTTCGTCGAACTTAAATCAGTGATTAAATTTCGAAAAAAAATATGCCGGAGATATACAAAGAAATTGAGGGTCGCGAAAAAAAGTTGTACTGTTATATAGTTTTAAATGCATAATTGACATGGGTGTTCACAAACTTTCATTTCACACAGTTATCAAACTTTCTTTAGTTTTAAAAATATATTTCCATAATTTAAAATTTTTTGTTATGATTATATAGTTATATCTCATTAATATTTACTGATATTCACATATTTTCGTATTTAATTAGGTTTTAATAATCTGTTGACCATTTATGGTCAAATAAACCTGTTTCGCGAACAATATTTTTTTCCAATTATGTCCGGCATATTTGAATATTTGAATATTTAATAAAAGTATTTATTGATTTAAATGCATAAATAACTAGGCTTTCATAATTATTTCACGCGATACTAATAAAATATTTAAAGAAACGATGCGGACGTGCAGAAAGTGCGTAATAAACTTTGAACATCCTCTGTACTTTATGGATATAATATGGGAAAAGTTAATCAAAGGGGTGGTATGTAAGGGACAGGGTCAGCTCATGCATTAATAAAACATGATAAAGCCGATCAAAATTTTTATTGAAAAAATTAATCATTTGAAAAATAATGTTTATTATATAAATGTAAATTTTAACAAAAATATTAAATCTCAGAAATTAAAAGCAATAACAATATTAAAATAATAATAATAAAACAATAATAATGTTACAAATAAATCAAAGAAAATAAATTTCCGATCGTTGTTAATATATCTTAGAAATCAATTGTAATTCTTTAAATAATTTCCATCACCGTAATTAAATTCTAAATAACTACCGAATAATCGAAAATTGATGCAAAAATAATTATTTAAATTATACTTTTGTATTAATTTCGAGTTTTTCATTATTCTCCGTAATCTTTAATTTGGCATCATCTACTTTATGAGAATTGTTAAAAAATAACAGACGCATCACAATATTTAATGGTGAATCAATTAAAATATGCAACAAATATGCCAATAATAAAATTATTATAAAATCAAACGAAACGGCCGATAACTGAAATAGAACTTTAATTAAATTTTTTGAATTTATATTAGAATTTATTACAATAAAACGGTGCGTCAATACGTAAGTGTCTCTCGCTGTACCGATACGATACATAAATACTGTCATATGAGAAAGCAAAATTCCAAATGAGAGTTTTGACCACGGATGAAACCCGTTCCATGATAGTATGCGATTGAGAAATGCTGAATATATTGTTGTTTTTAAATTTTTAAAAATTGTTATAAACCCCCATAACCCCAACATTGCTAATAAATCTATCAGGTTTTACTTGAAAACTACATAAGGTTGGTTTTACATTTGATCATTTATGGTATACAAAGTATTAGCTATAAACCTAAGGTTAGAAACTCTAATATATATATATTTTTAATTTTCAATTAATTGATCATTGCAATTTATAAGAAATCTGAATGTTAGATTATAGTACAAATATTAATTAATGAACATAATTAACATATTGGAGTTATAAATAACAATTAAACCCCACAAACACAGACTTCCATTAACGCAAATATTGTTTTTATCATAAACTAATTCTTAGACTAGAATCATATAAACTTTTCCTGTTTTAATTTTTGTTACATAAGTATTCTCTTTATTGGAAATATAAATTTCTTCTGTAATATTTTTATCTAATAAGCTGTTTTAATACATTTAAACCCATTTAACGTGACCATATTGCGGTGAAAATATTTATTAACAATATAAATAATTTTCTGTTATAGGGTTGAAAATGAAAATAGTTTATATGATTCAATTCTAAGAATTTGTAAGAACAGTCATTCTCGTAAAAAGGGGTTCACTATGGAAAAGTTTATATGTATATCTTAGACCTGGGCAAGGTCCAAAATTTTCAGATTTTCGAGTAGGGGGTTCGAGGTAGGTCTCATTTTTTATAAAGGGAGTCTACTTTGCTCTTTTATAAGCATTTTTCTTAATGAATTTATTTATTTGTAAAAATTTCGAGGGGTTTATGATAGAGGTCAGATCTAACTCTTAACCTAACTCCCCTTGGCAAGCTATGATATATAATTTTAATTATCTTAATTATTTACGTGAACGTCCGGTGCAAGACATATATAACATCCATCCGATTCCCAAAACCCAAAAAAGTTTTCCAAAACACATCCATAACATTTCATTGATATATGATGGTAAATATAAAGATATTTCCCCAAATTTCGGTGGAAGATTCAAATCATTAGAATTGAATAACATCTTTCCCCATCCAAAATTCCATAATAATGCAAATATTGAAAATCCTATGCATGTTATTCCAATTAATGCCTCTCCGATCGCTCCGCCCATAAATAGTTTCGGATGTCTCATGATTAAATAGCCGATTAATATTCCGAACGAAAATCCTGACATACGAACGTACGTCGATAAATGTACATAATTTATATATTCCATGACATCATCGACTGATTTCATTTCCATAATATTATTTAACGTTTTTATATTAAATAATATTTTGAATAAATACGGTATGAGACATCCAAAACCAATAAAAATTAAATTAATTATAATTCCAATTTTTGGTCGAAAATAAAGTGGTAATATGAGTATAGGAGAGATGACCAAAAGTTGAAATAATGGCGATAACGACCAACTTATGGATAATTTTTTATGAGTATATTGTGTTTGTGATAATTATTATATGCTAATGGACATTACTTAAATATTTTCTTAGCATATTTACTTATTTATCATTGAGCTACACATAAACTATTCTAACCCGAACCCCGTTTAATATGAATAATCTCTCTAAAGTAAATTAAACGTAATAATTAACTTTATTTTAAAAAATATTGTATAGAACATAAGTAATGGAAATTATATTTAATACGATATTTCAAAAAATTGACATGATCAAAACAAAACATTATACATATTTAATACATTTATTATCGATAATTCGAATTTAATCATAATTATCATTTAATTGTTTCCATTATTTATTATTAATTTTTGAAGTCGTTTGAGCAGTTATCCGAAAAATGACTTCAAAAAAATCATAATTAATATTGTTATAAATTTCCATGATAATGTTTGTGTAATTTGAAAAAATTAACGAATTTCTTTTCTCAGCATCTATTTTCATAATTGTGCATAAAAATATTGTTGGATTAAAATTGGGGGAATTAGGTGTCAAAGGGCTAGGATTTTTCAATTTTTGTAAAATTCAGATTTTTTACCCATTTTTAGTCATTTTTTAAATGTATTGAACAATTATCGTAACTTTATACGTTTTAAAACTCGAAAAAATATTGATTGGAATATGTTTGTCATGTCCATTAATTACTTTCGATTTATGATTTTATTTTCGTTAAAATTTTGGAGACGTTTCCGGACATCATTTTTTGCCCATCATTTATTTTGAAATGATAATTATTAAATAATATTAATATTTATATGTAATATTATTAATTTTTAAAAGCCAACGTCCAATTAATAATTATGCAATAATCAGAATATTTTTATCGTTGTTTACTTAATTGTAATTAAATGTAAACTGCATGATTGAAATCCCATTACTTTTGTTCTATACAATACCAGTTTAATGAACCATTCTTACACAAGTAATACGGAGAAATAAAAAGTTTTGTATGAAAAGTAAATGAAAGCGCTCTCATTTAGTTTCGCCCGAATAAATAATAAGATAATTTTTAGAGGTCCGGAATGGAATTCCATTTCCATGAAATTTCCATTCAGAATTCATTATGCAGTGAAATGGAATGGAATTTCCATTGGAAATTCAAAGTGGAATGGAATGGAATCCAAAATTTACTAACTTTAGGACCTCTAACAATTTTACTTAAAGGAGAATTACATTTACACTTCATGGTCTTCACTGCTATGCTTTACGGCACTATTACATTGTGTTGTATTACAGTAAAGTCCATCGAATGTAAATGTAATTCTATTATAAATGAAATTACTCTATATAAGCATAAGACAACGATTACAAAGTGATATCACATTATTAAGGCTTAGATATATTATGGACATCTACCAAATGATTAGAATGGTTGTGGTTTATTTTATTTTCTAGTATCACTGCAACTTGATAATTGATATGTATATAAAAGGATGCATTTAATTTGATACATAAATAATTGATTTATGAGTAATATTAATTCAAATAATTGAAATTGAATTGACACATTCGGAAATAAATGAATAAAATTAATGAGGACCCATTGTAAGACGAGTCTATAACTAAATCTACATTTCTCATAAAGTTATTATTATTATTATTAAATACTTTTTTATGCTGCATTTTAAATTTGTTTTTTTCATACAAATTATGCTAATAAAATTTATTTATTTAATATTATTTAATATTATTTAATTTAATATTATTTTTTTATTTAACCGATTATGTTAAATGTTTCGATCGTGAAACGTCAATAATATGCTAATCGATTGAAATTAAATAAAATTTTGTATAATCTCAAAATCTATAAATTTTTATTTTAAAAATTTGCAAAAAGTAATTGCAATTAAAGTTTCACACCATTCACAATGATATTCATCGTATTCAATTTCAATTACTTAAATATATATTAATTATGAATCAATAATTAATAATAAAAATTTAAGGTAAGGAATTACTTTTTTATATATATGAAAAATTAATGTTTAGTTTTAAGTGATTTTATAAAATATTATGAGCCTAAACCATTATATTTATTTAGCAAAAATTTTGTGTATTTTTTATTTATGTAATACTTACGCAGGACCGTTGCACTAAAAATAAATAAAAAGTTAAAATTAAAAACAAATTAAAATTAACATTAATAAATAAAGTCTTTTAATTAGTTTTGGTTTTCTCAAAATATGTAACTTAGGGATGTCCTATCATTACGAAATAAGTTAAATATTATATTTAATACATGTTATATATCATATATATATAATATGCATATACCGTAAATGCTCTATTAAAACACTACTCTCAATTATAAGACCATCTAAAACAATAAAAGACCCCCTTTTACACACAATTTAGTCTGAATCAGTATTTTAACTTTTTAAATAAAATTTTCAGGTATTTTTGGTTATTTTTAATCTATAAGCAAAAATAATTGTAGTTATAGATATTGACAATTAATTTAAATAGTTTTAGTTATAATTATAATTAATATAAATTTATTCTATTAAATGTTCGCGAAATAATCTGTAATAATATTTTAATTTTGCATCAAATTTTAAAGATATTTTTGAATTTGAACTTAATTTTAGTTATTGTAATGTTTTAGTTATGATAATCATTATAAACATTAGATATGTTCAATATTAGTTATAGACATTCCGTCATAACTAAAATAATTCCGTTTAACTAAAAAGCACTAATCTTAAATTGCAACTATTAAAATTGAGCAAAAGTGCTGTATAAATGCTGCTTACATATTGATTATTATTTTTATTAAATTAATAAACTAAAATGAGTTAAAATATAATTAAATGACAAAGAATCATCTGACAATAATTAACGATTATCAAATGATAATGAATTAATTTTAAAAAACCACTAAAAACCCTCACGGACATAATAAAAGACCACTCTCTATTTAAAAAAATCACTTTCTAATAGAAGACCACCTAAAATCCCGACGAAATAAATAAAAGGCCGGTCTTTTATTAGATCATTTACGATATATACATATATAATGTAAATTTTCATATTTCATCTAGTATATTTTCTCTAACAATTAAAACATTTTTGTCTCAATTTATATATCGAAAGCTTAAAACCTAAATAATTAGACTAAAATTAAATTCAAAAATTTAAGACTGAAACTATGATAAAATATAATCTATAAGATTAAATTGCAAAGGAATATTAGTCTTTTGATCATCTATAACTATAACTTACAAAATTTTCGATAAAATTACCAAAGTTAGCATAATACAACAAAGTTTTGTGGAGATTATAACGGCATGGATTTGTACTCAATTTAGTGTAATTATCCCATAATGGACCGTCGCCAAATAATGGTAATAAATATACGAAAAGTATTGACACAAATAACACAGGCGTGTATCGTAGATATTTGAGTAAAATAAATCTTAAATAATTGAATTTTCCTTCGCTCTTTTGAAAATATGAGAACATTCCAATTGTTAAACTTAATCCGCTGTAATTAAATATTTTTATTTTTAATTTGATAAAATAGTGTAACTTTCAGGACACTATATTTACCTGATGCAGAATAGAGTATCGGTAGGATATAGAGTTTTAAGTAATATGAATTTCCAATCACCATTCAAAAAGTCTTTAAGAAGTGTTTCTGTATATCTCTTTTGAAATCGAAATTCTGTAATATAAAAACCGTAATAATGTCCAATCACAACATGTATATTCGCCAATAATCGTAACGTATTGATTGATGTGTATTGAGATATTTTAACTTCAGTCAGACTTCGATGTGAGGTGATTATTGAAAATGATGTCCCCAATTGTTGCATAAATGTCATCGCTTTATTAGCATTTTTCGAACATTTATTAATATAAAACTCATAAATGCTGCTAATTATTATCAAAATGACTAAGGACGCAATTATAACTCTATGATTTTAATATAATTAGTAATTGATATCAAGGTTTAAAAAGTAAATAAATCAACTTATCATGTTTTTTAAAATTTTATTGGAATGCATACCTACGATCCCATAGCATGTTATATTAAAATTGCAGGATCATATTTTATGGAAGTAATTTGTTTAAAATCAAAAATTTCAAATTTAATTATTATTTTTTAAGTATTTTGACTTTTATAAAAATCAATAACATATATCATTACATGCGTATTATAAAAATAGCAAAATATAAATTTGGAATTTCCGGTTTTAAAACAATTTCTTTCATAGAATGTAGGGCGGCCAACTCATTGAGGTCAAAAGTCGGAATAAAATTTTCCTAACTGGGATATTTTAATTAAAATCTTACTAACAAAAATTGTAATTGAATACAATTTATTTTTTTCTTGTCTTTTTTTAAATTCCGACCAGACTGTGAAAAAACTACTGTTTGTCTTGAATAATCCTGGCCAAATCGGGTAACCCTAATAGAATGCTATACTGTAAATTGAATATGATATTCTATGAAATTTTAAATAAGCAATTTAATTCAATTTTAAAACACATGATAAATTGGGTAATAAATTATGATTTATAATGACTTTTTTAAAATTGTTAAAAAGTATTGGCAAAACGTTTAGGAATAGACATATCATGCGCTGTGTTGTTATAACTAAAGAAATTTTTCATACCGTTTTAGAACATGTTTTAATATTTAATTTTTCTTGAAACGTCTTGAAAAGTTTCCTTGTTGTTTTGGCAGCATAGAGCGCATGACACGCCTATTCCTATACGTTTTGCCAACACGCACTAACAATTTGACAAAGTCTTTAATAATAAATTTGTATTATGATAATTATTACATCGCAATTATCTGATAAGAGTCGAACGTTATCGGTTCATCTTTGACATGACATGATGTTACTTCAATTGGTAATTGTATATATGGATAAATCCCTTAAAACATAAATAAATAAAATGGATTATTTATTTATTTTCTGTTTTAAAAGCTATGAAAAATTGATTAACACGTCCTGTTTTATAATAATTCTTTAGAAAAACATAAAATTTCACTATAGAATAGTTATTTACGCTATAAATGGTTAATATTCTATAGGTTTGTGTTTTATACATTTCATTATTAAATATTAATTACTTTTGTTAATTGCCTCTTCAATCTCTTTTGCTTTGCATTGTGAAGGTATACATATTCCAAGTAAAAATGCCGAATCATAAATAAATTTTGTGTTTAGAATTTCCATTAAAACACCAAAAATGTTCACTTCTCTATTAGTAAATTTGAGTTTTGGAAATTGATTTTTAATCATTTGACGATCCTCATCCGTATATTTATCCGGAAATGGAATTATCACATTCGCCAAACAGTATTGACCTTTAATGTTCTTCAATCGATTTTCAATACTTAGACATTCATCATAATCACCAAATGCCATTGCAGGACCCTCCAATTGACCCGATGAAATTTTTCCGGTCGAATCAATAACTGGAATATTTTTACATTATTTAAATTAAGAAATTTTAAAAATATTTCTACATATTTTATTTATTAATAATTTTTTAATAAGCGATTAATTTTTTAACTATTCTCAAGTTGCTACCTACCCTATAAGTTTTTTTTAATTACTTTTAATAATGAATTCATTCAATATGATTATTGTTGTATAATTTATAAAAATACTAATTTTGAATGCATAATATACATGTATATATTTGTAACGTCCTAAATTTTGACTTAATTGACCATCTGTCAGCATAAAAAATGGATATAAAAATTGTTACAAAACTGAATTAATTATTTCACTGTAAATTTTAAAATACATGTGATATAACATTTTAAAGGTAATTTTGTGCAGTTTCATAATTTTATACTTAAATAATTAATTTACATTTAAATATAAAAATACGAACCGTTGAACAAACCTCATGCCATAATTTCATTGGCATGTCTGGTAATTTCTATGGAAGTTTAACACTGAACTGTGTTAATGCGTAAAAATATGCTTTTGACAAAAATAAAATTCTTTATATTTTTGCACATACTCATTTCATATAAAATTTTTATATATTTTTGAACAGAATGGATATTAGAAAAGGGTTTTATACATAATTATTTATATTTAGGGCCGCCGGGAGTATGACTTTAAAAATCAAAAATATGTATACATTTATGACATTAAAAATTGCAAAATATGCCCTAAAAATATGCCCTAAAAATATGCACTAAAAATAATGTTTTTTATTGTTATTTAAAATTAATTTAATAAATATGATCATTGAAAAATCAAAAATATGACTTATAAATTTTCAGTGACAGAAAATGTATGCATTTGTGCATTTTAACTCCAAAAATCCATTAATATGCAAAATAAAAATATTTATTTTGAATTTATTTTTTTGTCAGTGACTTCATTCCTCGCATGATCATAATGATAATTAAAATATATTTTATTAAATTGTATTCATAACAAAATTATTAAGAAAAAACCATTAAAAATACTAAAATATGCCTTAAAAATAAAAAAATATGAAAATATGAATGCAGTTATGCCATTAACTATGAAATATGCATTTATATGGAGAATAAAAACTTCATTTTCTGATTCTATTTGATGCAAAACATGCATATAATTATGCCTGCATGTTTTTAAGGCTGATTTAGATTATGACATTTCATACTTCCGGCGCCCCTATTTATAATAATTTAAAAAGTCAAGTAATTATTTGAAAAAAAAACTACCTAAGTTTTGCCAAAGCTTTTTTAGTGGTGTGATTAGGGTTGCCAACTGTTCAGGTTTCTCCTGGATTGTCCAGGGTCCAGGTGAACCCTTCGCTTGGACGCAAAATGTCCAGGTGAAATATGAATTAAATAATCACTATATAATATTCAGATTACAGCACTACGATGAATCGTTTTAAATGCTAGGGGTTTATGGATTTAAATAAATTAAATTTAATGCTGTTTTTCGAGTTAAAATAACATTTTAAAATGTTTCCCTGAAATTTGATTAAAAAATTTTAAAACCCGCGAAATCTCAGAAAAAGTATATCTTTAAAAAAATATCTTTGCAAATATCGCGTTTTAATAAAAAATGTGTCCAGGTTTTTGTACAGGTCTCGGGGTGGAAATGTCCAGGTTGTTTAGGTGAAAATACGTGAAAGCCCAGGTCTGAAGACAGAGTTGGCAACCCTAGGTGTGATCACAAAAATGCAAACTGTCGCTGATAGGGGTGTCATATATGTACAAAATTAATTTTATATGTTCGTGAGTTATTGATTCAAATAATAGAAAATTTATATAAAATTTCATTTTGTATTTCTTCTCTAGTAATTAATTCATTTTTTGTAACAATTTTTATATCCAAAGCTCAGTCGTCTTGTTTATAATTAATTAATGTTCAAAATTATTAATCCGATTAACAACAATATTAACTTACATTTTAGAGCCCATAATTCTCCTGCTCTTATAGAATTTAATATTTTAAAAGCCGCAGATTCGCATTGTGGTGATAGTTTAATATCAAGTATAGCTTCAAACATATCCGATGCCATAGATTGCATTTTTTTTGATATATTATTACCATAATCACCCAATCGTGTGATTAATTTAATAGTTTCATTGATATGACTTATGTTCTTTTTAATCATATTTTCGTCTGTATAATCATTCGGACGAAACTCTCGAAGAAAATCTGAAAATTTACATTTATATTGTTCATCATTATCAGAGTCGGTTTTAACAGTATTAATAAATATTATCGACATTAAAATAATGAATAACCAAAATAATTTAATTCTAAACATTATTTAAAACTCTATATTTATTAAAATTTACTTAATTTGACCAAACAAAATGTCTATATTCAACTTCAACTAAAATTGAAATAATTATTTTGTGTGCATAAATAGTATAATGATGAAATTGTTTCATATATTTTCTTTATAATTCTGTCCCCTGCAATAAGGTACCATCTCATATGTACAGAATATGAGAAAAACAGGTTTGAAGTTTAGGCATACACGGATATCCTAAATAAAGGATCCTTATATTTGCCTCCAATGGGCTTTATTGCAATGCAACACAATGCAATAGTACAGTAAATCTTTACAGTGAAATTGATCGGGTGTAAGTAAAAGGATACCTTATTTAGGTTATCGCTGTACATTGAAACGCATGCATTAAAAGTCTTCATTTTTTAAATGTTTAAATCAATTAATATTTAATTTAGAATTAGAATTAAATAATGATTTTAATAATATTTTTTATTGGATGATATGCTAAAAATCTAATGCATCATTTTCTGGTATCTCAGGAATGTAAATTCACTGTTATATTATGGAATCTGTTAAACTCACATAACATCTTATTGCAGGGCACAGGTCAATTTCTAAATTTATAATTTCCTTATTTTATTTAAATAATAAAATATAATTCATTATGAAATCATATATATTTCAAAATATTAAAATAAGGATTAAAAAAAGTTGTATAAAAAATTAAGGAAAATTAATAGTTTATTTTATATTCCAAAATTTTATTTTTATTATGAACAACTTGATATCACTAAAGAGAAGAATATTCAACGGAAGAATATAATGTAAAACCGAAAATTCAAAATTTATGTATTGTTATTTCTATGGCAATTCGATTTTAAAAAAGTCACTAATACAATGTATAAGTATTACATGTGCAAATGAAAAAAGTGAACTTTTACTGAATGAGTAC
>LBFL01008999.1:6042-16459 GCA_000988845.1 Hypochthonius rufulus
CGTTAGAGGGGTTTAAGTGTACTATCATATAAATTTAGAATTATTTTTTACAATAATGATGATGGCATTAAATGGATATTAACGGTTTATGGACCGTGCGAAAGACTAGCGAAGTATTTTATATATAGAGCTAAGCACGCATCCATGTAAAATAAAGAGATTCAACTTAATTCAACGGTTATTTCAAAAACATTTCCTAAAATTTAGTGAAACATTATATGTGCTGATTATATACATGTATACCGTTAATATGAATTTTCATGAACACAAATTGTTTATTTTATTTAATCATTAATAACTTTTCATCAGAGTTAATCTTTTGCTTGTGATGGAACTTATTTATCCCTCTCCAATTAGTTAATCAGAAAAACACTCGAATTAATGCTGAATTAAAAAAATATATTATTCTATCAGATAATCTATCAGATAATCTGATAGAATTATAATCGGTTAACCGCGGTTAAGGGCATGGGATTAATTTTTGGTTAACGGTTAAGGTGCTCAAAATGCATGCGATTAGCGATTAAGAAATTTGTAAAATTCCCATATATAATCAGATTATATAATGCAACATTAACTTTACTTAAGTACAAATCCAAATATATAAATCCCTTAATTTAATGCTAGAAAAATCCCCTTTAAGCAACAATTAATTCAATAGGAAAAGCCCACACCTTTTTCGGAATATTTACACCCCGTATCCTATCATTAGATATGCCTGTATGTATGTCTGTATATGTAATTACAGATAATTATTGAACCATTTGTAACATTAGTAATGTTACATTCACTCTAAAAGTTCATCGGATTTGTTTAAAATTTACCATTTCATTTACATATATTTGAGCACTCCTCATGTGACTAAACTCATACATATCTTTATAACCAATTAATTAGTAATTTATTCATTTATTATAAAAAAAATTTCAGCACAAATTATTAAAAAATGATCCATATATAAATAGGTATAGAAATATGGCGTCACTATTTCAGTCGATTTAAGAAGCAATTGGCAGACGCAGCGCTGTGTCATCGACCATCGCAAGATTCGGGTGAGTCATTTGCATTCATTTACATATAAAATTTATATTAAAAATAATTGACTGCTCCAATTGCGTAACTTATATTCTAATGCAATAATTGCAGACATAACTATTGATTTATTCGTATTTATTCGTAACAATAATTTCTGCGAAAACATAAATTGTGTTTTCATTTCAAAGAAACAATACAATTCTATTTATAACTTTACGAATGAATTTCCGGAAAATTTTTTAATATTTTTTAATATTTAATGTTTCAATTTATTTGCTATTTCATTAATGTTCTAAATAATTATAAATTTGCATTAAATTTAACTTAAGTCTAAATTTCTTGGAAATATGCATGCGACGGGTGAATAATTTTTTGAGGCTATTTACAGATTAAATTATACATGACACATGATTTATAGAATAATCACGATTTATGTTTTAACCAAATTAATGCATATTTATTAATTTCATAAGTAATTCATAAATATTTATTAATTTAAATTTAATGCATTTCAGTAGTGAATAATAATTGCATTAATTAAAACCTGAATCATAAGATGATTCACAAGTAATACATCGATAATAATGTGAGGATATATATGTTAGAGGATGGGAATGGAATGGTAATCTCAAGTTTTTTCTATTCGCGTTACACATTTAGTTGTAAATTTAACAGATAAAATCGTTTCATTAATCAAATCTAATTATTGACCATTATTAACCATTATTAACCATTATTAACCGGATAATTTCTTTGGAATATTATTTGTTATAATGATAATGCCGGAGAATATTAATAACTAAAAGAAGTGAACATAAATGACAAACAAATGGAATTTATGGAATTTATGGGAGTATTTATATTGTATTTATGGGAGTTTATGTTTAGCTTCTCTCTTATCTTCACCATCGTATTTCATTCCATTCCATAAGTGCACTTTTTATGAGTAATTTTTTATTTTCTGCACATTTCATGTTTCGACCTCAATTAATCTCTATGTTATTACCCGACCCCATTAAACCACATTATACCACATTATAATAATAAAGTAGTTTTTGGTACTATTGGATACTTGAAACGGGAAGAGTTTATGTAAACATTCAGATCGTGTTTTTCCCATTTAAAGCTTTTACCATTATTGACCGTAAAGATGTTCTGCTGCAATCATCACGTTATCAGTTCTCATCACAGTGACCATCAAACCCCTGTTAAAAATGCCTCTAACAATAGTCATGTAAAATCGACTGCCGGTAAATTCCCTAAACATTCATTATCTCCAGAAATTTGTAATGCTAAAACTAATGAAAAGCCCCAAAAGTCGAAAATCGATAGATTATGTATAATTGGAAAGTGCTTACCGTTGAGGTTAAGAAAAGGTAAGAAATTAATAATAATTTCCATTAAACAATGCTATGCAATGTTATTACTTAAGTAAATATAATACTAAACTTGTTTTGTCTCCTTTAATAACACTCCACTGCAGAGTTTTTTTTAGTGAAATACTCAATGCAATTCTCAATGGAATATTTTAAAAATTATTTATATATGTAATTAAATATAATTTTTTCATCATTTATTACCCTTTGAATTTCCTCGAATTAATATTTTTATATCCGTTACATCTGTTAATTAATGATGTAAACTCTCAGTATTATTTTTACTGTGACTACGACGACCTATCATTTTCGTGTATAATGCCCACAGTTTAATGACGTAGGGTCGGGTCTTTATGGTGAAATAATAATTATTACACTATACAATTATTGTATTGCAATAATTATTATATATTATAGTATATTAAAGTTATGGAATCTACGGAAGAGTTAGAAATTTGTTAATGACATGATATCAATTTATTTTAATGAGTTTTGACATTTGCAATGCTGGTCTATTATAATGAGAGTCTAAGCTAGTGATGATCAAATGTAAAATTTCCGTTAACTTTTAACCCAAGAGTTACAAATTTTCTTTACCATAACTTTAATTTTCTTTAACTTTAACCTCATCGATGGATTTAAACTCAATCTTTTGATCCTCCATATATTATAATGCTTTACAGATCAATGCTTTTAATTAATAATTACAAAAGTTAACATAAAACCAATTTATAAATGGATTTGGTGTATATGTGCAATAAATGCATGCATCAAATGTATGTTGTTTTTTCTGTAATTTTAATTTTGTAGCTTTTATCTACAAGTTTATATTATGGATTTTTTGTTTGCAAATTAAGGTTAACTCAGGTTAAATTAGATCAATCATATCTTTAACCCTAGATTAATTTTGATAAATTTTAGCCCGTATTTAAATTTGATCTAAGATTTAAATATTCTTTAACCTTGACTTAGGATTAAAGGTTAAAGTTAACCGGTTAAACTAAATATCACTAGTTTAAACTGAGTGCTAATGATTAACTGAGATAATAATGATAAGTTTTAGATTTTAATAAAAAGAAAATTAATACAATGTTTATACTTTAGCTAAATACAGTCATTTATAATTAATTATCCCTTTGTTTACGGTAGTAATTTATGGGACATTACAATAATGTATAATAAATATTCAAATTATTTAGAATCATTACAATCGTGAGTATAGAGCAGCCCTAAATTAAGTATCCCCATATTTGCATCAAATGTTAATATGGGGATACTTTATTTAGGGCATCCCTGTACGTGTCTTGGATTTGCCGGGACAGTCTCGGAATGTAAGTTCATGTCTCATATCCCCGTCATAATGCACAATAATTGTTGCGGTTTTGTCAATTTTAACCTGAGACCCGTAATTATAATGTTTTAATAGATTTTAATTAATAGTAATAATTGATATATTAAATCAATTCTATGAATAATTAATAATTATTATGTCATTATTAGTGAATTTTCAAACACTTATAATTTTATACCCTTAAAAAAGTACCTGAAATCCCATTTGTCGTGTAATTGTAATTAAATGAGTAAATTGCATTAAAAAAATTAATTCGAAAAGTATTATATAACAGTATTCCTCAATCGATAATTTGATTTTTATGTTAACATAGTTGTATTATGGGAATGCTAGAGTATTAATGCTAATATTTAAGCACGAGGATTCATTCCTCCCGTTTATATCAATTAGAGCTGAACCTAATCACGCAATAACTTACAAATCAAGTCACAAACTCGTATATGGAAATTCCATGGAAACCATTAAAAGCATTAAAATATATCGTTATGATATGGTTTTGGGAATAATTATCTCTATTATATTATGGAAAAATGATATTCGATAATATTTGTGGACTCTTTGTAAATGAAAAAAGTACATTTAAATGAGACAATATTTTTACTTTTATGTAATATATTAAATGGTGACACGACAATTAAGTATTAAGTATTATGTTTCTTCAGAATTCAGAATCGAATCTAAGATCATGTATCATATTATAATGAATAATGTAATAATAAGAAAATTTTGATTTATGATGATTTATTATTGAAAAAACGATCATTAATTATAAAAATTGTATTACTGTATTGATTTAGAAGGTAAACATTGTATTACATTGTATAGGGTGTACTCTCATTATGATTCAACCAACTGTGAAGAATTAATTTTATTTACAAGATTAATATATTTCATTATGGTGTAGTTATTATGATGTTCTACATTTTTTTTGTATTTGTAGCATCGTATATGCAAAAAACAAATTATAAATTTTTTTTGAAGGACTTTTAAAAGGGTCATTTCCTTTATAATTTCCTTTATAAATATGAAATTCAATACAAAATCCCATTTAATCATAAAGAATACGATTGATGATAATTGAAAATGTTTCAAATTACAAGGATTTTGATTCAAATAGCAATGAATATGGACATTTAAATTGGGATTTCATTTCCTTTTTATCCTTTCATTTCGAATTAATAAAATTAACATAATTCCTAATTATTGTACACTAATGTGTCATGAATTTTCAATAGAGTCATACACCGTAACGAGAATCAAATGTTTTTATGCAACAAAAAATATATGAATAAATATTTGAAAACACAAAGGATATTATAAAAAATAAAAGGGAATATGAAATATTAGATTCTAATTTAATTTAATTGCTTTTAAATATAAAAATGCAAATTATGATTATTAATTTCCATATGTCATTAGTATTTTCAGGTTCTCCCGTATTTCCAAACGGCGAAAATCACATTGACAATGCTAATCACAATTTCCAAACGCAGAGGCGCAAAAGTGAGCAGATTATTGCTAAAAATGGGGATGAAACAGAAAAGGCCATCGCCGAAAGTCAAGCATCATCATCGGCACCATCAACAGCATCCGCTGATAATCTTCCGGCATATATGCCACCATCAGATACGAATGTGCAGCACAATATTCCTTTTAATGAAGAACCGCAGCAAAGAGTACAATTCGAAGATCAGGTACTGCAGGAAAGATCAATATCAATGCCTTCCATCGCTGACATATCACGACCCGATTCGGATCAAATGACTCTTCCGAATGATAAAATGCAATCATTAACGGTTTGGGGTGACATTCCTCCGCCGGCACAGGAAATGACACCATCAAAGAGTTCCGTTACATTCATATCCCAATTAGACGCAACTGAGAGAGCCCATAGTGTTGAAAATCTACAGGAAAAGGTTAATGAAGACGCTAATAATGATCGTCAATCCGCGTATCAACGAAGGTATGTGTATCATTATATGATTAACATTTTTTAATTTAATTCACAATAAAAAATTATATAAATGGATATTCAGTGAATTATGTTAATGGTATATTTTCATGTTAAGCCCATACATTTTTTGTTCATTAATAATAAATTAATGTCACGTGATGAGGAAATATATTCTTTGTATTAGCATTATCATTAACAATTATATTTATTATGCAAAAGTGTAAATGACTGAACGTGACTTTAATGAAACCATTACAATAATTAAATTCTTTGAGGTCTTTGACTGTAAAAAATAGTAATTTTTCGTAACCTCCGATTTAAATTACAGATCATCTCCTCCCAAATCTGTGTATACCCAATCGATAACGATTCCCGACGATAAATCAGGTGAATCGGCCATAAGTGCTCCCGTAACACCCACGATCAATCAGACACATATAACTGAAATTATGGTTTTGCAACAATCGGAATCACTTCCAATGATAAATCAATTCAATGAAATGACCGGTTCTTACGAAGAGTTACCACAAGAGTATGATGTCGAACAGAGTGCGATGTCTTTGGCTCCCGATCCGAGACCACCGCCGCCACCCGAACTGATCATACAAGAGGCAACTCCAATTAAACGCAATTCGGTGGATATGACAGAGGAGAATGGAGAGCATAGAAAATTGGATGTATCAACACAAAAAGATGAAACATTAAGCAGTGAATCGAGTACTGAGGTCGAAGCACACGAATTGCCCGAAATTCCTCCCGACATTAGAAAACGGGACAATCATAAGTCTTCTTTAAGGGATAAACAAAATTCAAAACTGTCACAGTCTAAAACTCCTGTCGCTAAACGAAAAGCACAGCCGATTACACGCAGAGCATCACGAAGCATATCACCACAGCCCACACGAAGATTTTCCCGTCCGCCGCAACAATTATATATAAAAACGACGCCCGCAATTCCAGCGAATGCTAACATCAGACATATTCTCGCTAATGTTGCAAAAACAGAGGGACCCTTTGACAATCCGGTTGAGTCTATTAAAGCTGCTCTATCGGCAATACATGACGATGCATGGTAATGTAACAATTGTATTTTAAATTGTTGATTTGTTTAATTATATTAATTATATTAATTATATTAATTAATTATATTAATTAATTATATAAATTTATTTGTCCATAAAAGGACCACAAAAGTGGAAGGTATGTTAGCCATTGCAAGATTAGCGACATTCCACCCTATAACACTGATGAAAGATCAGCACGCAATTTCTGTTGCATTAGTATATGAAGTAAAAAACTTACGATCAACAGTATCACGATCCGCCATTTTTACTATTGGAGAGTTATTCGTGAGACTTAAATCCCAAATTGAACCGGTATTGTGTTTTTAAAAATGCGACATTTTCTAATTGATGTTATCATTAAAGGAAATGGATATGATGGCACAGGCATTATTAAACAAATCGGGTGAAAACGTCGTATTTATTCGCGAAGATATTGAACGTGCATTGATGAATATGATTGAAGAGATGCCACAAACGAGAGCTGCGATCGCACTCATTCTTAACGGTTCAAAGTATGCAAAACTATCATTAATTATTAATAATAATAATAATTTATTAATTCATTAATAATTTATTTTTATTCCAAAAGTCATCGCAACAGTTATGTCCGTAAAACCTCTGCACAATTTTTGTCAATTTTAGTCGATAGAATGGGCCCAACGAAATGTTTATTGGGACCGCGTGACATCGGGGAACATCTTTTACCAGCGGCGGCCCGTTTTGTTCAGGACGGGTCCCCTCATACGAGATATTTTGGACGGAAAATATTTGGTGTGTTAATGCAACACGTGACTTTTGAGAAATTATTGAGAAAGTACGTAACTCCGGGAACATATAGAAACATTTGCGGGATTTTAGAAAGTATTAAGCGGAGGGGCATCGGTGATCGACCGACTGATTTAGTATCACCGTGCAAATCAATTGTTCCATTAGAGCCAATAGATTCATAAGCTTTTCTCATACAAATTTCGTCACTATTTAAGGATTTTTAGGATAAACGAATCACATTATAATTTCCAATTTTTGGAAATTGTTTAAAATGAGCGTTTTTGCGTCAATTGCTTAATTTGTTATATTTTCTACTTTAATTGTTGCTAATTATGTATTATACAAATAATATGTTAACATTTATCGTGTTCGATTGAAAGTATCGGTATTTATGTAATATTTTAAATGTTTTAATTAAGTTTAAAAAGTTTAAATGCTTATGTTTAGAATACGTTATATTATTTTATTAGAGATTATATTACGGGAGTAATGGGATTAATGGTTTTCCACGAGCAATGGCAGAATAAATTTGTTAATTAGTGTCTTATGGTTAAATTGGACCTTTAAAAGGTCTAAAGTGATCACTAAAATTGGATATATCATCGAAACCCGTTTAAAGAGAATATTGTTTTTAATTATATACAATTATAATATTTGTTATAATTTATAAAATATGACACGCAATTTTAGCTGTGACCATAGCCTTGTATCATGTTTATAGTGAGGCACTCGTTTCAATCATAATTTGCTAATGCTTTATTATTATACGAATAAAATTAAAGAGATAGTGATGTACAAAATATTGTACCGCATCTTTTATTCGAATGTTTTTTCAATTCAATTCAATAATAAAAGTTTGAATAACTCTAAACTTTTTGAAAAATTTATGTAATTTCAAATTACCTGTGTTCGTGAAGCTTAAGTTTTTATATTTCAATTCCTGTATATTGGGGTTTTACTGAAATAAAAATGATTAAGTTGATGAATAAAAGGTAATGTATGGGTTGGAGTTGGGTATAGATCAACGCGTTTTATGAAAATTGAAACCTTACCACCCTAGAAAATTTGGGGAAAAACCGCCCGACTCCCCCAAATCTTCTGGACTGACATTGTAAGTATAAATCACCCAATAAATAGTGAAAATGTCAAATACACTCATTTTAATCACTAAGATGTGTTTGCAAATGGTCCGTGCCCCGCGCAGTGTCGTGGAATATGATTTAATGATTTAGTAAAGATACCGTATCACGTGAGTTGTTAAACGTTTTGATTACTTTCAAAATTATACGATAAAATTTTGTATAATTTTAATCAACAATTTTCAATGTCAATATTGTTGAGTATTGACTTTAAGTATTACAAAGGATAAGACACTGATAGTGGAATTGAGATGATATTGGATATAATTGCTGTGAATATAACCATATGCAGGTTTATCGATGCTTTGCATTGAGTCGAGAGTTAAATATACAAAATAATAATTTTAAATAATTAATAATTTGTAATAAAAAGTCTTAAAATGGGTCCAAAAATTGCAATTGTCGGTGGGGGTGTAATTGGGATTAGTTGCGGGTTGAGAGCTCTGCAGGAATTTCCACATTTGGATATCACTCTTATATCGGAACAATTTTCGCCAAATACAACGGGTGATGGAAGTTCAGGTGTAAGTGTATTATGTTAAATGTGAATTCAAATGATTTATTTTCGGTGTCAATCCTAAGGTTGTTTTACCGTATCTTCCCGGTGATGTTCCACCGGAAGTTGTAACGCGATGGTTCAAAGACACTATAACTCATTTGAGCAAAATTCATTGGGGTCCCGACTCTAAAAAAGCGGGCGTCGGACTATTATCGGCATATCAAATTCTTGAGGAAGAAGTATATGAACGGCCATTTTATTCTGATGGTCTCGTCAATTGTCGTCAATTAACTGCCGAAGAATTATCGATGTTTCCAAATAAATACAAAAGCGGCAGTTTCATGACGACATATTTTGCTGAATGCAAAAAATATTTACCGTATTTATTGGAGAAATTTAAAGACTGCGGCGGTAAAGTAATACAAAAACGAGTCAATGATTTGTCAGAACTTTCGGGGATATTTAACATTGTATTTAATTGTCCGGGTCTTGAGGCACGCACTTTAGTAAAGGATGATAAAGTTGTACCGATACGTGGACAATTGTTGCGCGTTAAGGCCCCGTGGTTAAAGCACGCGATCATTGCAGGGGATTCATATATGTTACCGAATTCCGAATTGACTGTCGTCGGAGGGACGCGGACCGTCGGGGATTGGAACAGATCAGTCGATCCTAACGATACTAAAACTATTTTAGAAAATGCGTGTAAAATATTTCCGAGTTTAAAAGATGCCGAAATTGCTTATGTATGGGCCGGGCTTAGGCCGAGTAGAGATAAGCCCCGGATTGAGAGAGAAACTATCAATTACGGGGATAATAAATTAGAAGTTATACATAACTATGGTCATGGAGGGTCGGGAGTGACACTATCATGGGGATGTGCCAATGATGCCGTGCAATTGTTAAGCCAAATTTTGACAGGAAATAGTTTATATGCAAAATCAAACTTATAATTGATGTGACCAAAAATTTTCACAGAAAATGAGACAATTTTTAGAATTAATTTACGAATATTTTTTAAGGTTTTAGATAAACTCAAAGGGAATAAAAGAATAAATACGTTATCTTTCATTTCATTTTCAATTATAATGCTGGTAAATGGTGTAAAACTAAAACCTGAACATTATCCTTGGAAATTGATAATTTTCCATTTGAGATAATTATTTTCAAGTGGAAAATATCAGTATTATCCATGGTTTGGGGTGAGGTTGGGTCGGGTGTAATTTTTTCT
>LBFL01009003.1:4609-17207 GCA_000988845.1 Hypochthonius rufulus
TGTACAATCACTGTACCTTTAGGGTGACTCAACAATCTATACGATAACACATCACATAATTATAATTGATGAACGAGTATTGTATGGATTCATTCATAGAAACGATGACCGAAATACAATGTAATGCTGTGGACTTTGAATAGAATCAAATAACAATGAAAATTGTTATTCCCCCTTTAATTTGTATCCATCAGTGGCGTCAGAACAGAAATCACTAAATTGAGTCTATCGTTAAGATACAGCGTTACAATTGCATTTCACTTATTTCCATCGCTTTTATATATACCATAATCT
Source organism: Hypochthonius rufulus (assembly GCA_000988845.1). NCBI lineage: Eukaryota > Metazoa > Arthropoda > Arachnida > Sarcoptiformes > Hypochthoniidae > Hypochthonius > Hypochthonius rufulus. The sequence continues at coordinate 4,904 of LBFL01009003.1, forward strand.
CTTTCCTTTTAAGAGTCGGCTCGAAATTGATGTGAATGAGTATTGAGTTTTATTTGGTTTTTACCGCTGATTCTGCCCGAAGTCTGCTATTTTCTTGAAAATCGTTCTCCATTAATCTTTACCATAGACATATGACTCGACCCTTATATAAAACCCTTATACAAAACCCTTATACAAAACTCTTACATAAAACTTTTATGTTTCTTTTCTTTTTCTTTCATCTAAAAGCGAATAAATTCTTTTACCGTTATTATTAAGTAAATATTATTCGTTTAATATCCGCGTAACGATTGAGTAAATATTTTCTAATTTTTATTACAATTATGGTAATAAAAATTGTTTTTATTTGATACTCGTCTCTTAAGGGACATATTTCTATAATTCTATGCAATAGACTCTGGATTCGTATACAAAATTTTAGAAATTGAAATGTGAATGATCATATGGTTTGGCAAAAATGAGAATCTTATCGTGTAATGCAACACTAATCATCATTATATTAAAATTATGATTCAGTTAATTTAAATTATTTACAGTATAATCATAGACTTTAATATTAATTTACATGTATTTTACCATAATTATTAGCATTTTACAATTGTCCGCATTTTGGGAATTTCATGTTTCGCACTCTATCAGTTGAGCAAAAATGAGGGTCTATTTTTAGCTGATCCTATTTTTGGCGGGCATATTCCAGATGCAAATTTCGGGCGCACATCTGAAAATGTAAAGATTGTTTCATGGAAGCTGTACTTATAATTTTTTTTTAATATCAAAGTGATTTTATTGATATAAAATTAATCATATGATAAGTTTAAGCTATAAAAATATTCTTGAAATAAAAATAATTTCCGTGAGATAATCTTTAAAACGCTAATGATACTAATATAATTTAGGTTATAATTAATGCCCGGAAAGTTATGAATATATTGCTACGGTCACCCTAATTGTGACTTTCTTTTATACCATTTTCTCATGTAAATGACTCTTTTGTTGAAAAATAAATAGGATGACCGTAGCAATATATCCATAAGTTTCCGTGCTTTAGTTATAATACATTTTTATATGTTATAATAATATACGTTATAATTAGAATCATAACGTTTTTTAAAAATCGTATTGAGTTTTGAGAAAATTGAAAGTTAAATGCGTAATAATAATTATTAATTTAAATTCGTATGAAGCAAAACAATAGATATGATAATGTAATTTCAATACGATGCATATCGTTAATCAAAATTTTTTTAATTATCTATTGTTAGAGTGAATCTCATACAAATCAATATGCTACAATGTAAAGCTATAGAAATATAAAATTAAAAATCTTTTGAATATGATAAAAAGAAAAGGATAGTCATTGAATCAACGCATATTACCGGTGATATTCCTACGGAAATGGCGATAAATTGCGAGAGAAAAGATAAAAATGAAATATTATTTGTAATTTCCGTTCAGAATCGTATAATAAATGAGACGCGTTTATTTTATATAAAAGATGTTCACAATAGAGACAAACAATTGTAAATGCATTGACGTTCTCTGAGGGACCATTTCGATAAGATACTCATTTTTATTGTCCATTAAAATTATAGAGGAATTATTCTATAGGAAAAATGTTACATAATGTTATATAATAGGAACATTATAACCGAATTGACCTTTTATAAGTACTTTCCGATACAAATAGATTATGAACTGAGTATGAATTTCCCGTTTCGAAACAATATTTAAGTTCATGTTAAGTTAATGATAATCAAAACATGAAACATAAAATCCAAAAGCAAAAGTATGTTTTAATTAGTTTAGTAAAATGACTGAAAAAATAAAATCCAATAATGTTTAGGATATATAAAAAATAATGCAACACCATGACGATGAATGATAAATTAATGCATTAATTGGACTAAATGAATGAATGAATTAATTAATTAATGTATATTCGAAGCGTTCCGATGCTTTCGATCCCAATTAATCTCGTTAAGTGATTTAATCAATTTTGAATGACTTTTAATCTGCCTCTTTTGAGTATAAAAGGTTCTATCTAGCTATCTAGCTATTCACAAAGCTATTACAACTTATGTATACTGATTATTGTAATTTTCCATATATAACGCGCATCCGTGTATAACGCGCAATAAGTTCAATACTAAAGGTGAATTCATTTATTTTGATAATTTATTTCAATTAGAAAATAAGGATATTTATTTTTGAAGCACATGTATTTGTATTTCCCTATTTATCTAGTATGTAATTAAAAATTTTTATTTAATTTGATCCAATAATTTCAAAGTTATCGTTGACAATAGCAAAACACTCCGTTTTAAAAGTTTCCATTCTATGAAAGGTCTATGAAAAGTCTATGGAAAATTAACGTGTTTTTACAAACTTTGAAAATTCTACAGCATTTTATAAATTTTATTTTTAAATATTTTTAACAATGATTATTAATTTAGAATAATTTGTATTTTATTTGTTAAATATTTGAGTGATTTATCTAATGATATATATATTTTGTTTTTTATTTGAAAGAATTATATTTTTTAATGACATTTTTTTACATTCGGAACGGTTTTAAACTGAGTGTTCAGCTCTCGTCGGCGATAACTTCAGAATAATTAAATCAAATTTAATTGAATTTAACAATTATACACAATATAAATGTAGAAATGCATAAACATGTGTTTAAAAAATAATTATTGTTATCTTGTATTTTTCATTTTTAATTAAATGTCAAAAACTGAGCAAAATAAGTGTATTCACCTTTTGTATACATTCATACAGTGCACACCATTCTTTAACTCAATTTTAGAATAAATATGATTTTGAAATTCATTCATTTGTGAAATTTAAGTATATTTAAGTGTAATTTTTCATAGAATTTTCGCAATTTTATATACCATATTCTATCACAGGGATTTCGTATTTCTGTTTTTAGTGCATAAATAATGTATATACAACCCTATGATTTGGCCAAATTCAAAATTTAATTTTTTGCACGTCTTGTACTTAATTATGGCACCAAAATAATACATTTAAATATTTAAATATTTAAATATTTTTAATTTTTATAAATGTTGAAGATACTGCCATCAGGAGTCGAATACTCAGTTTTGTACGTTTCCAGAGGTTAAATTAATAAAATGTCAATTAAAATATAATATTCAATATTTAAAGTCACGGTTGTCACGTGATAATGACAAATGATGGGGTAAAATCATTATGCACTCATCGATGCACAAAATTAGGCACAATTCACATTAAACTTTAACTTTATTATGTTATAAACTAAATTATATTAATCGACACGATATATAATTTCGGTTTTAATTTTTGTTAAAAGATAAATAAATAACAATAAAATATCTAAATGTTTGCTATTGGTGTTAATACACTATTGGTGTTAATACACTAGATTAATCGACTCTAAACTTTCGGCGGCACGCAAAATGATAAATTAATTAGTGTGTCTGTTTCAGCGTGTTTAATCACTAGAATTTGTATCTGAGTGTACATTAGTACTACTGTATTTGTGTTATTACTAGAAATAAATTATAGGAAATTGTATCGTAATTCGATATCTTATCTTTAATCTTTATTATCTCATTGTAGATCATTAATCTGTTCGCGTTTACGCGTCCATCGGAATTTAGTTGTGGCGCTAATCATACATTCACTTCTATTATTGCTATTATCATCACCATTGGTTATAGGATTATCAGTATCGTCGTATCGAGAAATTGTAATGTTTAGTAAATTAAATAATGAAAAAATGAAAAAATTAAATTATGAAAAAATTAAATTATGAAATTATGAAAAATGAATTATTTAATTAAATTTTTAACTTAATTAAGATGTAGATATGATTAATTATGATTAATTATGATAAATTAGGAATGGTTATGTAAATTGGTACTCTGTCTTAAGCTATACGCGGCACACGCGTGTATCAATTGGATGTTCATCGAGGGTCTTCTCCTTCACAGTCGCATAACCGTATCAATATTTCGTCGCGATGCTCCATTCAAACTTTATTACTGTCTCGGATGGGGTAAGGCATACATAATACTAAAAATTCTCTTTACTGTGCAAATAGAAATAATGTAATAAGAGACACATGAGGTCCTATAATCGGGGATTCGGGGGTATAATAATAAATTGAAAATTCAAAAAAATTCTTAGAAAAAACTACTTTATTTGAGGCTATTTTTCGGGCGAAGGCCAAATTGCGGATATGTAACTTGATTTGCAACTTGATATCATTGCAGACTAGATAATATCTAGCATCTAGTATCTAATATCTAGTAGATATATATACTGAATTTGATAAAATTTAGGGTATTTACATGGCTGAGTTTGTCTTACAAATATAAACTGAGTCATGTAAATACGTCAAATTTAATCAAATTCCGTATATTTAGGGAATTTTTACTCAAAATGGTATATTTGCGTATAATATTTCATTATGTTATTATATAAAATATTTTATAATAAAAATAAGTTATAGATAAGTTACAGATAAGTTATAGATAGTTATAGATCACCGTTGTGTTGCAATGGTGAACTTATAATGGTAAATATGATGAAAGACAATACTCAATGAGAAAAATATATTTTTTGAGTCTTCTCTGACCATTAGTGAATAATAATAAATAAATCTCATACGGACATATCACAAATGTGTATCTGTCTCAAGAATATACCATTTCTCTTATTTGATTGGTATTAGATGTTTATGTTAAAATATCCAATTTCTTCACTACCATAGATCAATTTTTCCATAACATAAACACAATCCTTTAATATATAAGAAAATATATAAATTATTGAAACATTTCATGACTGATATAATTTCATTTCCTTTTTCATACTTAACATACACTTTCATTGTTTAATTTAATAAAATATGATATTTTAGGGAAATTTTAGTAATGCGTTAAATGATCACTTTTTTTAAATTTAAATTTAAATTTTTTATTTAATATACTTAAATATAAATAATAGTTTTTAGAAGTTTTAAATTAAAATATAAATATTTACTCAAAATAATTTCTCAAATTATCTATGATTGAATTTTTGTAATATTATGTAAAATTATATTACGGGACACTTTTCGACATGTTCTTTAAGTGAATTGAAATTATGATTATATTGAAAGGTTTAGTTAAATTGCGACTATGATTACACCACAAACCTGTTGAATAATTCAATTATACAATAACACAATTATTGTTTAGGTACTAAATTGTCCATTAAAACATTAAAATAATATCCGACCGTTAAGTTTCCAATAAATGATGGTTTATGAAAGCCGTTTGCATAATAAAAAGAGTGAGATGATTGAGATTATGGTGAACGTTACATACGAAATTAGGTATTTTCATATTAAAAATATCAATTTTGAGAGTTTATGTGTATAAACGTATGCATTTTATTTGAATACTATTTTAAGACCATAGCATTTAGCAGAGAATAATGTTAAAGTATACTTTTAAAAGTTTTTATTGGCCGTGAACATAACTCTGGAGCGTGTTTTCAATCAAAAAGTACCCTTTACACTGTGATAGTTATTTTTAGGGTCAATTTAATATATTTAATATATTTGCGGCGCGATGCGTGTCATACGGTGAAACAATTTTTTCTCCAATAATATTGATCCATCATTAAATACAATATGAGGTGATATGACTCTTCAGTCACTGCACCGCAATCATCCATTGCAACGCGAGTCATTTACGTTATATTTAGGGTGACCAACTCCTTTTTAGTTTAATCCTGGACATTTTGCTATATTTGTGTACCTATTCCTGGACATTTCCTGGACATTCAAAAATTCGTCATATTTCATCATGAAGAAAACTAATTTTTTCAAAAAAAAAAATAATTTCGAAAAATTCTAGTTATTATAGATAACTTATCAAGCAAAAAAAGCAATAATTATCTAGCACTTGTCGGTTTTAATTGTATAAATAATCTGAATAATTACAGATTATTTTGGTAAAATTTAATAAAATTTAATATCTTCATTATTTTTAAATTTTAATTCCATGTTTCCCTATTCCTGGACATCACGCGTCCAAGAAAAGGTGTGTCCTGGACACTGGACAAGGTCCCTTAATTCCTAGACTGTCCAGGACATTCCTGGACGATTGGTCACCCTAGTTATATCCCATTTATACACTTCTTTTTTTCTGTTATTGCAATACACAAAATATGATGTTAGCACGTGAAAGGAAAGGCCAATTATGGGCCGAAACAGTCTCTTGAAATTACCTCAATCCCTGTAGAGAAATGTCGAGAAATCACAAGTCAGAGAAATGCCAAAATTGGATGTCACTTTTATCGGGCATCGACACTCTTCATGAAAGGGTAATTGCAATGGTAATGATCGTGTATCTTTCACTTCTTTTTTCAATATGTTATTTATCTTACTCTTGGATTTTTATATTACCACCGATACCATCATACTTGTAAATTTGGAAATTGTATGGATACTCTAACATTATTATACTGATCTCAGGTGACTGAGAATGACCATGATATTCCTGATTTGAAGTGTCGTGTCCCAATTGATGCTAAACTCGCACAATGCATGTCACGTTATAAAACACTAATAAGAAATTAATAGTGACATAAGATTTATTTTTTAAAAACATTTTTCTGGAAGAGTATTTGACAAGGGGTGGAGTTGAATAAAAATCAACTCCCTAGAGCCCTGCAAAATGGGACCACCCCCAGGAAAACTGGCGAAAATTAGAACTTTACTTAGGAAAAATGCATAAAATCACCCCCCACCTTAAAATATTAAAAAAATACATCTGACCCCTAAGCTCTCGGACATTGTCGAACACTGTCAAAGAATATCATATTTTAAAAGCATTTTTATTTGAGACTCGTATTAAAGAAGAATGTACAATACAATGTACAATAAAAGCTAAAAATGCATCGGTATGTGCGGTGATTATCAACTCGTACCATTCTTTGATTGAGTGTATTCTATTGATCACCATCAAGTATTAGATGATGCGTATACAATACGTAAACAGTATTGTTGCTAATGCTTACTGAATTAGGATTACAAACTCTGGAACTTGAAAGTATATGTATTCTTTCTCAGTAATCACATTTTTGCTGTCACAAAAGCGTATGCTCCAATAATTTAGTGTCACAGCGATACACTTGACTATTTTATGGGTATTTCAACAACAAATTTCTCGAGTAAATATTTTTGTTTTAATGTATAATATATAATAATAATAATAATAATAATAATAATAATAATACTAATAATATATAACTGTATTAATGCAGTACTGTTATTAACTTTGTAAAATGTTTCATTATTAATTTGCATAATGATTAATATAATATGAGTAATATTTGCATATTAAAGCAAATAAATGCTCATAATGAAGAAGTTTAACGATTAAGGGAATCGCTAATTATTATGAAATAAAAATAATAAATACAATAATGAATGTGTCAGTTATGGTTAAATCCATATTTTACTATTATTTGATAAAATGGTTTTTAGAAAATGCAAGAATATTGTACAAAAACTTTTTTCTAAAAAAATTCTATGATTTTATTGTACATAAAGTTTTTCATTCATTCATATAAGATTTATGAATACTTAGATTCGACATAAAGAATGTCATACAAATTTTTTATTGAAAATTTCGTAATAATGTGTAAATATGTGTATATTTGCAAATAAAATGGTAAAATTTTCAACTCATATTTGGCTTTTACGTTAAAGAATAGAGGAAAATACTGGGAATGAACAACCATTATCCATCATCCATTATCCATTATCCATTATAATGCATATGCATTATCATTTCAAAATGCTATTAGAGGCAGAAAGTGCTAATCTCATACTGTCGATTGTCTTCGTCCATTAATCTTATGTATGACTTTGATATATGATATATGAATTTAACCATACATTTAAAACCTCATAATAGTGTCGAAAATTTTTCACTCCCATAAATTTATTAATTTATTAATTATATATTATATATATAATCATATAAAATGATAGTATTAAAATGAAATGCATTCATTATTAGGTTTACCGTCATTAATAATTGGCCTGTGGGCAGTTGCGATGACAAAGACAATGCCAACGACATGTTGGACAGGATATGGTGACTCAGTGTATGTATGGCTATTAACAGGACCTATGATCACGGCTTTATTGGTAAGTATTATGATATCTCATATAATTAGAGTGGTCATTTGTACTGAATATTCAGGTCATTGATATTCGGATATTGACACATTAAGTCAATGTTAATATTTATTCTAATTTAATATTTTAGTTTATGTTTTACATTAGTGAAAAGACAATATTTGAATATCAAAATGATGATGTATAAACTCATGTTATAATTAATTAAATATTTATGAATGTAAAATTACCTAAAATCAAAGAGGATTAACAGTATTAACAGTATTAACAGTATCCATTCTCTACTGAGATGTGTGATTTTATTGTCATAGAATATTAAAATAAATTATACTCTATTCATAGGATTTGTTATAAAATTTTAATGGAGAAAATTAGGAAATTTTTGAATTACGCCAGAAATTATAGCGAATATGGAGGCACATAAATCCTTATTTAATGAAATATTTCGGTTGATTTGTTTATGATAAAGGGATTAACCTGTACTAAAATTTTGATTGATGAGTATGATCTGAAGAGTAAATTCTAAAAGAAAGACATTACATGTAACTAAAACTGAATGTTGAGGTGTATCATCATTTATCATTTGCATCTCCATTATTCAATATGATTAAATTCCAAAGGGAATCTCATTTTGCAATTTAAGTAAACATTAATATTTAACATGAAAATTAAATTTTTATTTTAGTTTCAAAACAATTTTGGAATACTTTAGTAAATGTATATTAATTAAAAATGTGGATTTAGAATAATATTAATTAAAAATGCAAATATATATATATAATTATTATAATAATATATATATAATTAATAATACCAATGCTGTCATTGTTATCTTTTTGAAGATAAATTGCATATTCTTAATTAACATAATTCGAATTTTGGTCACTAAACTACGCTCAACAGCATCGGTTGAAATGACACAAATACGGTGAGAGTTATTCAATATGACACTCCTCAAAGAAAATATTATCATTTTTTGTTTCTTTCTCCTCTCATGGTACATCCAAACCGAACAGAAAGGCCATTAAAGCAACAGCATTACTTTTTCCTCTTTTGGGAACGACACATTTGTTATTTTGTGTCAATCCTCAGGATGATGATCAATTAGAAGATGCATATATGATTACCAATGCATTACTTCAATCCTCTCAGGTAATGCAAAAATATTCTAGATCAGTCCAAATACATTTAAACCTGTCAAAGGGCAATGCACTATACATGTTATATTTATCTAATATTCACTCGACTCTCAATTAATGTCCCGCGACGGGACTCAGAAAAATACGATATAAATGTAAATCGAACATAAAAAAAACGTATTCTAATGATTTAAAAAGTGCTTTAAAAATATGCGGACATAAATAAATAAAGATATTAAATTAGGAAGACATAAATCGAGAGTCGAGTGTATTATATTAATATAATTAATTATCTGTTATAATTTTTCTCCATTTATTTTTTAAGGGTATTTTCGTCTCGATTTTGTACTGTTTCCTCAATACAGAAGTCCAAACGGTGTTGCGTAATGCATATCTGAGGGCATCACTGAGGAGAAATCCGTTTCAAAATTCCCGATTCAGTATCATCCGTCGTAACTCATGTAATAGACGTTCACAATTTGTTTCAAATACTTCAGCTTCTTTTGTGTCTCATGCGGACACAGGTGCAGTGACCACTCAGGTTCAGGACAGGAGCAGACGGGAATCATTGGCCGATAGTCAAAGGAAGAGGCGTGATAGTGATTCGGTAAAGAATAAGAAATCATCACCTCAACGAAAGTGCCTTTTACTGTATAAAAACGGGGAAATGGTGTGTTACAAAGAGACTATATTCGTGTGTAATCAGAACACAAATGGCACATCATTACATCCCAACACCGGTAATTTACTACACCCGAACAGTGCTAATTTACTGCATCCAAACACTGCAGATACACCATCACCATCATAGTGACGATTATCGTTATTATCATATTTATTTATTTAATGTTTGTTCATAAAGTCATGTAAAAAGTTAACGATTATTGTTGATGAGAATTGGGCTCAGATAATGGTTCAGAAATTCAGAAATTCACATTCAAATGAATAAAATTCTTTAGGATTTTCATTATTTTGTCACGTGAAAGTGACAATGAAATGATTACCGAATTATTTGGAGATGATTAATATAGTTAATTGCGAAACAATAATTAAATTATTTAGAATTATTCTAATTAAATCTCTATTAAATATAAAAATGTACTTTTGATGCTTCACAATTTTAGTGTGAGAATAGATTTTTAGAGTGAAAATGACTTTTTGAAAAGCACTTTACATTAAAGAGTATTATTATTATTCAAAGCTTAAGACTTGAGGATGAAGTTTAAAATATTCTGTGAGTTTTTGAATTTTTAAGATCTTTTTTAAGGCCTTTTGTTTAATTTTAGACTGATGTGACAATATCTAGACAAATATAATAATGTTAACATAGTACACTCATTTTTTAGATATGAAATTAGATGTACGGTCTAAAGTTGAATGCCTGAAGTTTAAAAATCAACGGTAAAGCATGGGTTTAAACATCTACAGGGATGCCCTGAATAAAGTATCCCAATATTTACATGAAATATTAATATGGGAATACTTTATTTAGGGCTACTCTATATACGAGTATGAATACAGAGTATTAAATTTTTCATGTTTCACAACTATATTAATCGCGAAAATTAAATATAAAATTATAATATTTAAAGTAACAATACACGGATTTAAGAATATGAGTGTATATATTGCACAAAAGATTAACATAACACATTTATCACACTTAAGAATGCTTTTTTATCTTAAGTTTGTTTTTTGGAGAAAACATTCACATGTATTATACCAAAACTGTGATTAATTGTGTTAAATTATATTGTATTTTTAAGGAAAAGTCACGAAAAGTCACGAAAAATCACGAAAAATCACGAAATGATATTTATCATGTAAAGAATAAAAATCACAATCAATGTTTAGGTATATTTTGTCATTCATTTATATTCTGAATAAAATTATATAATAAAACATAAAATATAAATATTTAATTTTTTCATCTCATTTTTGATTACTTTTTATGTAACAAATGTTTGTAATACATGAGTTAACATTTGTTTTTACATGAGTTAAGTTTTTATTCTCAATTTCATCAAAAGACGTCATTCAACATTTATCTTTTAGTACTTCCGTCTTAAAATCATTGTAAAATTTGTGAGCACAGATAGAAAAATTACTTAAAACTCTATAGAAAATAATGATCCAAAGAATAGGAAATCGTTTAGGATCCACAAAACTTTACTCAACTTTCACAGTTAACTTTCATCATTACCTATTATTGATCCTCACCATTCCAATGTTATGTAATAGAATTTCCGGGAAAAGCGAAACACTATTTGATAACGATTAATTAATTAATTAATTATATAACTCTTAAATAGATATAAATACACATAAAACTCCTCTAACGTGACAATATTGCGGCGGAAATTTTTGTTTACGATTAAGAAGATTTTGCATTAGAGGAATTTATGTGTAAAGATCCTTGCAAATTAGCAATTTGTTATCTAAAATTGAAAAATATTCATATCTTTTATCACTCTATTATCAATCATTAACAATTCTTATCGTTTTATTTAAAAAATTGATGAGAATTGTTTTTGAATTCTCAGAGTTTAAAATGCACTGAAAATTGCATTAACATTAATATTTCCATTATTTGTAAATTCAAGTGATTTTGAGTTTACTATTGCATAACAGTGTTCATCGTTTGAAATTTTTGTTAATCCAATTCAAATGAATTAACATATAAAAATTACATATTTTAATATTTTATTTATATTATTAATTACAATTTGAATAATTATGAATATTGTTTATAATGAAAAAGGTATGCGTTCACCACAGAAATCATGTTTTCAGCGTATACTTTTTACTCATAATATTTAATATCAGATTTTGAATTTATCATTTTTTCATATTTTATCAGAGGCTGATTAGAGATACGAATATTTTTAAATTTTAGATAACAAATAGCTAATTTGCAAGGATCTTTACTAAGTTATTATAATAACATAGGTTATTATCAAAGAGCGGGACATAT
>LBFL01009017.1:0-15859 GCA_000988845.1 Hypochthonius rufulus
GTTTATGGCAACAGATTTGCCGGGATATTTGCGTTCCCATTAACCAACAATAAGTGTATATTAATAACTTAATTAATTACAATTGTGTGTGTCATGACAGAGCTCTCACCCAAATTGATGGTCAAGCATTAGAAGGGTCTGAACTGAAAGTCGAATTTATGATGGAGCAGCAGAGTCGACAGAGTCGTGGCGGCGGAACCCGTAACAATCGAAATTCGTTTCGATCTCCGACATACTCAGGGTCAGGGTCTTCACCGTTAAGACCGACAGACTTTCCATTACGGTAATGGACGATGATGAAGATTTGAAATTACCATTAATTGTGTTATAATAATTAGTATATTAGTATTGAGTGATATGGTGGGTGCTATAATTGGTCGTTCGGGTGGCACCATACGGCAGATAACGCAGCAGTCGCACGCGCGCGTGGACGTGCACCGCAAGGAAAACGCGGGTGCACTGGAGAAGGTGATCACGATCTACGGTAACCCTGAGAATTGCTCACACGCATGCCAAAAAATACTTGAAGTGATGCAACAGGAGGCAAATTCCACAAATCGCGGGGAAATTCCACTCAAAATATTAGCACATAATAATCTGATCGGTCGCATCATCGGTAAAAGTGGCAATACCATTAAGAGAATCATGGAACAGACTGATACTAAAATAACTGTTTCGAGGTTTGTCATTGTGACATATTAACGCATTGTTGAAACACTTAATCTATTGTAGCAGTTTACATGACGCTAATAGTTTTAATTTGGAGAGGATTATTACCATTAAAGGGTCATCAGAGAATATATGTAAAGCGGAAGCAATGATAAGCGGAAAGTTGAGGCAGAGTTATGAGAGTGATTTGCAAGCGATAGCTCCACAGGCATTGATGTTTCCCGGACTCCACCCCATGGCTATGATGTCGACTTTGGGTGCTCCCGGTTATTCGTTACCCCCGCCCCCACCACCACCACAACGGGGTCCGAGTGGAGGATACGGTTTATACAACGCACCGCCATCATATGCCAATGTGCCTCCGTTGATGTACGCTTCCGGTGGTGGCGGCTCTCCTGGAGTCGCTGCCTCAGGATCTGCATTCACTGCCGGGCTACAAGCGGTACAGGGTGATCTGACTAAGGAGACAGTATTTGTCTATATACCCAACACTGCCGTGGGTGCTATCATCGGGACTGGCGGTGCAACCATCAGAGAAATGATCAGTTCGTCCGGTGCAAGTATTAAGGTAATTATTACTAAAGCACGGAAACTTATAGATATATTGCTACGGTCACCCTATTTTTCAACTAAAGTGTCATTTACATGGGAAAATGGTCTAAAAGAAAGTCACAATTAGGGTGACCGTAGCAATATAGTTATATATCCATAACTTTCCGGGCATTAATTATTACTAATTGATTGATATACCAAATAATTATTGTAATTATGGTTGTCCATAGGTCGCTCAACCGGGTAGAGATGAGCCTCAATTCGCGGGAAGCAGTGTTGACCGCAGTGCTGACAAAACGGAGAGAAAAGTTACCATTGTTGGGAATCCCGAAGGGCAATGGAAAGCCCAATTCATGATTTTCCGTAAAGTGGGATATGAGGGTTTTCAAGGACCTCAGGGACCTCATGAGGCCACGTTAAGGGTCGAGATTATGGTCCCGTCAAATCAGGTCGGACGGATCATCGGTAAGGGTGGTACTGTCGTTCGGGAAATGCAGAGGAACACCAGAGCCTTAATAAAACTGCCGGAAGAAAACACTTCCACAACAACACCGGAATTGGAAGAAACACCCGTACATATAATCGGAGATTTTCTGAGTACTCAGGCAGCGCAGCGCCAAATTCGGGCATTAGTTAGTCGTATAAATGTGCCTTCAGGAACCAAACGGGAGAGTTCCAAGAAACCTGAAGCGACGCATACGAACCACACTCAGCCGCAAGATCAACAACAACAGTCGCAAGGACCGTCTCAATCGCCTGATATGAAACCGTAAGAATATAATTGCTCAATTATATTAAAGTAATTTATACAAATTCCAAGAGAGAGGCCCGCAATTGTCGCGGAACGGGAACCCTCACATATGTTATTATTATTGTAATTATTTAAATACTTCCCTTTCGCGATAATTGCGATTTATATAGTAAATGACGATATCCTATTGCCTCTTTGATACACACATATTGAAATCATATTGATGTTGAGCGTAATGAATGTTAATTTAGATACTGACATTGATAATGGTGTTAATATTAAGAATTATGTTAATATATAAGAGATTTATATTTGGGCTGAGAATGTGAATCCGCAGCTGTAAGTACAAAGATATTCATTTTGAACCATCATTGTAAATCATATGATGAAAATTGTTGTCATTTTTGTAATGATAATTAATATTAATATTAATTAATATTAATTAATATTAATGATAAATATTAATGTTGTAATTATTAGACTTAAAGAGCATATATGAGTTTATTTTTATACACGTCCGTCACTTGTTGGAGAAACTAATTTTATGTTCAGATAAGATTTTTATATAAATATCATCACACACCTTCGAAATGTCATCATTATTCGATGTCCGGAGCATTCGATGTATTGGCGTGCAGCCATTAGGGTGACCATTATTTGATGGTATTGGCGTGAAGCCATTAGGGTGACCATTATTCAATGTATTGGCGTACAGCCATTGGGGTGACCATTATTTGATGGCGCAATAACGTACCGTACTGTACCGTAATTATTATAATTGTACTGTTCAGACCCATAATTTTACTGCAGATTATACGCTACCGGTTCACTGAGTTTCTCCAATAAGACTATAATTACAATGGTAATATTACAACAGAAATGGTTTTTCTCTATTTGCTAATTCGACATTTCCCAATATGAAACTATTATAATGCCATACACATACAAATCGAAGACAATTAATACAGGGATAGCACATTTGACTGTTACTTTATCATACGTACTCAATCAATTGATTACTTTTTTAGTTATGGAATTTCCCTCTGCGCTAAAACCATACTTTTCAGTCAAAATGCTATTCAAATATTATTTACATTACGACCGTATATTAAATAAATACTAAAGTGTGAAACTAATCAAATCAATAATTATGGTGCTCTCTTAATTCTGCCAAATATAGGATGATGCGGATGATGCGATCATATATGTAGTTTAACACTTAAATACACTTAAATGCAGATAATATTTAAACATTTTTGTGAACCGATCGATTATCTATGAAAGATTTAATGATATTTAACGATTTCCCCGTTCTATCACCTGAATGATGAAAAATACATTTAATAGATAAATCTTTATTCGATTTGAGTATAATTTCCATCTTTTACCACACGACCATTGATGCTTAAAATGGATTTATAAAATTAAAGCCTCAGTTTGAGTCAAATCCTAAATCAGAGATGATTTTTGCCTGAAATTAAAAGACTAAATTTGTTTTGACGTATATTAATATCTAATTTTGAATGTAATTACAATTAAATCAGTCTCAATACAATTGTCTGTAAATTAGAGGTGATTGAATAGTACTGTATTAGTAACTAAATGATTGTGGCCTTTAGTGACCTTTAATGACCTTTTATCAGTCTATTATATCATAGTGTTTGATTAAACAGTGTTTAATTATAGGTAAAAGGAAAGGAATGCCCATTAACGAGTAACATATTAGGACAATGCTGATGCAGTACTATTTGATGTTAATCTTTTCATAGACCATATTCTAATTTTACTCTATTTAATGATTTTTTGGAAAATCCATTGCATAACACTTTAAAATTTGTATTTGAAATTTCACTTGAATTGTAATATTTGAATTAATTAATAATTATAATTAATTATAATTAATAATTATGCTTTAAATAATGGTTATAATATATTGGATTATCAATTGATGATTACATGTGTTTAGTTATAATTTTCATTACTTTAATCGGTAATATTTCTAATAATTTTTGGGTGAATCAATATAATTACCTATGATATTATTTATGAAAAATACATTTATAATCGGTTTTATTCAGTGTAATAATCAATGAGATTTGTTTATGCTTTTCTGTTAATTCATTGGATGCACTTAAAGTAAATCACAGCATATCTGTACTTTGGAAAAATATTTTATTGTTTTTTGGGATTATTCATGAATCAAATGATTTGTAATGGTATCTGTTAAATGTCCGGTTATACATTTACCCGTCTCTGAACTTTCGCATTATTAAATAATTCGTCCCTTTTTTGCAATATTATGCTATTATGCTATTAGTTAATTCCATTTATTGATTACATTCGAATTAAAATTGTATCGAAAGAAATCAATAATCACATGAATTGCTGTAAATCCCAAATGCTAAAAGTTCATTTGTCACATTGTAATGGTCTCTTTCAGCAGAATATAATAGATATAAACAGTTTTGTGTGTTATAATTGCATTACGGAAGTTAACGTAAAAATTGATAATTGAAAATATGAAAATAATTGAAAATACATAAGCGTGTAACAGATTTTTCAGATAATTTCGTATACTATTAGTTGAGCCAAAATTATATACGTTATTATTATTGTAATTATTTAATTATTATCAATCAATTAATTAATTATTATCAATTTTTGGAGTCATAAACTACCTCATTATTCATATAACGGTTTTATGTTTGAGTGTCGCTAATTATTTCAGGTTTATTATGATGCTATTCAATTAATTCATTACGATATACGATTTTCAAATTCAGTACATTAATGTATCCCAAATTAATACAATTTTGTTATTTTGGCACTGAATAATCAACATTACATTTGAAATATTTAATCAGAAACACTATTATTTTGATTTAATTTTAATGAAAAAGATAAATGTAATTTGAAATTCACATAATAATACTGTAGCAGCAGCAATTGTATTAGTAATATAAATCTATATATATATATGTATATATGTATATGTACACATATTGTTGGTTAATAGTAACATCTCATTTATGGCAACGTATTCCCAATACCATTTCCCATTACCGTAATGTTAATTTTCTGTCGTTAATAGCAACTTTTGCTTTATGGCAACAGATTTTCCGGGATATTTGCGTTGACATTAACCAACAATAAGTGTATACATATCTATATATTGTACGAATATGTTTAAATTGACAATATTTATTCGATACCCCTCCTCATATCCGTGATTTATTAAAAATTCTATTTTCATGATAAATGAAACGATGTAAACATTGGCTGTACTGTACTGTCAGTGCTCATCAAATTGAATAATAAAAATTGAAAAAATATAAAAAATATAAAAAAGTTCTATAAATAGTGTAATTCATGTGAAACCATTTATTACATAACCATAGCCATCATTGACAAATTAAGCCGAAGTGCGGCACAATGTTTTTGTTCTCATTTGTATGCGCTGTGATCATTTTAACCAAAAGAGACAGTTTTAATACCATATATTAATAGACGAGTTTTACACTGCACTGCGCTTAGATTAAAGGCACGGTTATTCAGCACATGACCAGCGATGGAAAAATATTTTCAATGACTTCACCGAACCCTTAAAATCGATAAACTAATGGGGACAGGGAAAAGGTGAATCGACACGCATTTCTTTTGCTTCACTTTTTGCCTCATCACACCATTCTTTTCATTGGTGTCGCACAGGGAGTTACAGGTATATATGTGTGTGTATGTGTATATATATATATATATATATACACCGTATATACAGTATTATACAATATTACTGTGTGTTAAGATGTTTGCGTTTGTTCTTTCACTCTCCAAATTCCCGTATTGCGTATGTGTGTATTCGTTACTCCTTTTATCCTCTTTTCTTTTCATACTCTATTTGCATGTTCATTTCAATACACGTATTATCATTTCCCTTTCAATTTAATTCATGTCATAATTGGTTAATTCTATTGTAATTTTATTACCATAAATGATATTTACAGATATAAAAATTATATATGCAATATTTGCGTGCATTATCCTCGAAAGAAGCATTTAGAACAAAACACGACTGTCAAAAGCACAACTGTCAAAATAATTGGCATTTAATAGAGAATCGAATTGAGTTTGGATCATTCAATGCGTTGAAGATCATTACGGCACATTTATTTTCATTGTAAGAGCATCAATTTTGGTGTATAACCATAACCGTTGGTGGTGATGTCGCAGTTTCACGTTCAGCCGATTTCGCGAGAGCCGATCGATTGGGGTGAAGCACCACATTGGGATGAGCGCCGTCAACTATTGTATTATGTCGATTGCTTTGGTAAAGCCGTATATAAACTCGACCCGGAGAATGACAAATGTCAATGCATAGCAATTCCTAAGCATTCCACTAAAGCGCAAATGATCACTGTTGCAGTTCCAACTGAGAACAGCGATGAGTTCGTTGTTACTTCAGGAAATTCAATTGTCCAATTTAATGCCGTATCTCAAGAGACTACCCCATTGGGGGTTATTGAGAACGGCGGTACGTTCAATGACGGTAAATGCGACACTTCGGGTCGTTTTTGGGTCGGAACCTTTAAAGGGGATCCGTCAAATGTTATCAGTATGCAAAAAGGTGCCGGAGGAGTGTATTGTTTGGATAATGCATGTAATATAACGCAAAAAGCGGGCGGATTAAGTATTTCCAATGGAATTACATGGTCATTGGATAATAAGAAAATGTTTGTGGTCGATTCGATGGACCGAACTATTAATTCATTGGATTTCGATGTCGACTCTCAGACACTCGGTATTTAATTTAATATTATTATTTATTCACTTAAAATTGAATATTTTGTATTTTTCAGGGAACAAAAAAGTATTTTTTCAGTCAAATTCCAACTTTAGTTTCCACGGAACGGAAATTCCCGACGGTATAACCACTGATATCAGAGGAAATTTTTGGATTGTTGTGTATTATGGTGGAAAAGTATTGAATATTGATTCAAATACCGGTATGTAAATTACCACAAAAATCCAACATTTTCTTATCGCATCACTTCTACTTAAGGTCAGGTGATTAATAGGATCGAATTACCCGCAAATATGGTAACATCAGCGTGTTTCGGTGGTCCCGAACTGAACGAATTGTTCGTAACATCATCGTACCGCGGATTATCAAACGAACAGCGCGTGTCTCAAGACGCGGGACATTTATTCAAAGTAACGTGTTATCGTGACAATAGTTTTAAAGGATTCGGGTCCAATTGCTTCGCTCATAACCGTTAAAATTGTTAGTCATACAATACTAATAAAATGTGCTATTAATGTTGTTATTACTGTTATAACACTATTAGAGTCACTATCATAGTTTCCTATTGGCAAAGTGCACGAATCATGTATTGTTTCATGATATTGGCACTTTTGCCATTTACTTTGATGTATTGTCATAGATTTTAGGTTAGAACAATGATCTCATTTAATACATTATCTCAGTTGTGGAATATCAATAGAACTGAGATAATTTAGTGAATGATCACTGAAATAACTACAAAAGTATATGATAAATGTTTAGAGATAATATATGTTAAATTTTGATATAATTAATTTAGATATATATTGAATTGAATATATATATTCCATAGAAATTATATACTAGAATTTAGAAGGTGCGTTATACAAGTTATAAGTGTAATATAAAATTTAAATTAATATATTTTTATTGGAAAAATTAATGATGAATCTTCTACAATATAAGATCAACTGATGAAACTCCTGTTAATTTGTGGTACAATATATGCAATAAAAAGATCGGTGTTCTCAAAAAACATTCCTCATTCATATTAATATTATATTACTGACACTACGTACAGGAAAATCTCTTTAAGAACCCCCAATAATAATTATCTTACAGAATAATAAACCGAAATACATTCCGAGAAAAACAGTAAAGTTCATTGTTGTGGCGACTCATTAAATTCGTAGAATCGGAGGGCCAAAATTTAGACACCGTAAAAAATATCATATGTTATGGAGTGTTTTGGTTATGGTCAAATTTAATTTTTGCTTTTTTTAGTTATTGAATTACTCTTATAACAATCGATTCGCGAAAAGTGATTATTGTATTTGTATTTAACTGTAGTAATTACTTCTGATTCTTGAGTTGATTGGAAAGCCAATCGAGTCCCTCATACAGACCGTCCCCACTTGTGGCACAAGTCGCTTGTATGTACCAATTGCGGTTTCGCAGTGAGTGCAGTCCGAGTTTATCTGTGATTTCAGCGGCATTCATAGCGTTGGGCAAATCCTATCGGACAAATACAGTGTCAATAATTCTCTTCCTGAATATATACTTTAAATTAGAACATATAACGGCCGCCCTTTTTAGTCCCTTTTTAGTCCCTTTTTACATAAAGAGTTATCATATCCTTATCATAATCCCTTTCCTCGGCTTAAGTCTCAAATATTTTATTTGAGACTATAATAAGGGCTTCTAAAAGTGGCCGTTATACGTCCTAACTTAAAGTACTTAAGGGTCACATCACATAACCCGTAACTTCAACAATGCATAATCAATAATCATTGAGTTTCTGGCACAACAATGACTGAGAAATTTGAAAGAAATCAATAGTTTCAGCTATTGTTATGCTAAAGACTCACAAATTGAAAGTGACTTATCTCGAAGTGCCCAGTTTTGTACGTACCTGTTTATTGGCAAAGATAAGAAGTACCGCATCTCTAAGTTCATCTTCAGCCAACATCCGCATCAATTCCTCTCGTGCCTCTCCAATTCGTTCTCTATCATTACTGTCGACGACAAATATAAGGCCCTGAGTGTTCTGAAAGTAGTGCCTCCACAATGGACGTATCTTGTCCTGACCCCCGACGTCCCACACTGTAAAGCTGATATTCTTATATTCTACTGTCTCAACGTTAAAACCTAATTCCAGAGTAATTCAATACCGTTAATTATGTTAAACACTGTATATTAAACAGTGTGTGTTAAACACTGTATGTTAAACACCAAATGTCAGAGACATTTAAGCAAATTCATGACAAACGAATGGAAAAGGGTCATTTACGGGGGCATTTAAATTATACATTAAGAGGTGTATTTAAAGCGTACTTTAATTTTCTCGTACATGATTATTGTTGCGTATAATTAAAACGAATAATGATAATAAACGGAAACATAAAACTAGTGAAAGAGAACATTAGTCATGTGACCTTAGATATGGGTAAATGGCAAATGTCAATAACGCGTACACATACAACACACATACCAATTGTGGGTATTGTTGTGACGATTTCACCCAATTTTAGTTTATAGAGAATCGTCGTTTTACCGGCCGCATCTAAACCCACCATTAATATACGCATCTCTTTCTTCCCAAAAAGACCTTTGAATAAATTGGCGAAAATGTTTCCCATTGTTGTGTCCGATTAAAATAATAAACAATTGCAATAATTTAAATATCCAGACACACGCTTAAAATAATTCTATTGATTTCCAATTAAAAGGTGATTCTTCACTATTTAAACGTTTCTATATAATTATATAAAATGCCAAAACCTGCGGAAGAGAAAACAATTAAATTACTTTTGTGAATATATAAACACATTTCACTCTTTTTATACACAACACAATGTTCCACGATGGATGTTGTGACTGTACAATGATTATCAATGAGTTATTAAAGCACTAAAAATGATTCAATTTCTTTAATAATCACTGCAATCGGTACAATCACCACAATGTAATGATTCACTCGTAGAGCAATGGATTTGTCTCTTCACTCACACCTATGCTCAGTCAGTAGTGAAGTGACTGTACACAAATGATTATACTTTTTAATATGTCGTGAAATTTAATAAATATCAATATAAATATTAATAAATATAATCAATGATATTAACAATTCAATTGTTTCATAATGAATTAATCAAATTAATTGAATCGCGTGACTCATATAAACATTTAAATGACCGAATGATGCACGTGTTTCAATACCTAAGACTGCATCGTTATGTGAGGAACACTCTGACGTGGAACTGTGGTTCAACACTGACAACTCACATATCAATATAATCAGTGTTCGCATTTATCAGGTGCTAACACTACACTATTAGTTTTACTTAAATATTATTTATTACCATTTTAATTGCATTTTTATTAATATAATCCTTACTTTAGGTATTTCAATATAATAACAATTAAAATATTATTAAAGGGATTATAATATTCGGGGCATTATGTGAGGAAATGATACCTAAGGTCACAACCCTTGCGGAACATTAAATAGCATTACACAGTCCCTCCCAAAAGCTTTATATTCATAAACCGCCACAAACGGAATATAATTAATTTTTAGGATTAATTCTATGGGATAATCTCTATTTTTGTTATCATTTAATGAACCCTCAAATAATTGAGATTATTTTATGTGTCAATATTAATACATATTTTAACGATAAAATAATAGTTTTAATATAATATATATGAACACATGAATCACTCACCGGCGTTGAAACGTACACTGTTATGCACTCACTGTTTTCTGACTCAAGATGGTGCCTTTGCGCATGCGCTGTGCGCGCATATCTCCATTTTTATGTACACAAATT
Source organism: Hypochthonius rufulus (assembly GCA_000988845.1). Lineage (NCBI taxonomy): Eukaryota > Metazoa > Arthropoda > Arachnida > Sarcoptiformes > Hypochthoniidae > Hypochthonius > Hypochthonius rufulus. Next base: position 10,583 of record LBFL01009017.1, read on the forward strand.
ATGAATTTTATGGAACAATCGAAAAACAAATATTTATTTTGAATATTTTGTTTTATCAGTTTTATTTGCAATTATTATTATTATAGGATTTTAATTATAAAAATATAACGATTTCAGATAAGTATAGTCAAAAGTCCGCACCGACACAATAAAGTACGACGATATACAAATTCATTCATTATAATTGAGGCGCGATATTTAAAAACTATGATATTGCATTAATTCATTTAGGCTTTTCCAAAGTAAATAATCTCTATGACACAAACAAAGTATTTCGACCCGAGGCATACAAACCTTTCCTATTTTAATTTCCATAACGTAAAAACCTCTTTATCGTAAACATATGTTACCGATCTTAATACATTTTGATTGAGAGGTTTATGTGTAATTTTAATCTGATAATTTTTACATTTAATTTAATTTAATTCTTAAATAATAAACTCAATTTTAATTTAAAATTAATTGTTTAAACGGGTTTAAGTGACATTATTTTTCGAAAATGTATCACTAAAAATGTCAATTCAATTGTGTTTAAAATGATTTCGAAAAAAATATGTTTAAATATTTTAATAATTTAATTACATAATTTAGTCAAATTTTGATTCAATTAAATTAATTATTATTAATTTAATATTTATAATTTATAATGATAATCGAACACGTGTCTCATTGTGTGATGCTATATCTATATCTTTATATGCTATATCTTTAATTTTATAATCGATTTAATTTTAAATGAAACCCGTTTTTAAATTGAAAAGTTCATCCGAACCTTGAGCTAAAGTGTTTTAGTTTAGTTTAGTTTAGTTGAATTAGTGATTAGTTTAGTTTAGTCCGTATTTTTCGTAAATATCTCTTCCCTATTGTTGCACTTTACGATAGTGCATGGTGCATGCGTTCATATATGTACGTTACCGTATGCATAGCAACGAACGTAGGAGCGAACCGCAGCGACATTCACCTATACTTATCCCCCATCCATGTAATTCAGTATCAATATGAAGGCAGTGATAATACGAATGGAATAAAGAATGGAGAATCATCGTTAAATCAACGATGACATTTTATTTTAAATTTGTTTCCGCTTTTATTTTCACATTTACAACAATAGTCACTCATATATCATCGTTTGAGAGCGTCGGTATGTAATTTCTTAATTTTCCATTTATCATATTATCCATTTAAGTGATGTCATCTTTAAAATTATATTATAATTATTAATTATAATATAAAAATGAGAGAAAATGTAGAAAAATATATTAAATTACTTAAGTACTGTGTGATGATACGTGATACTGTACTGTGAGGGAAACCATAGAATCATTTAATACATTAAAAATAGCACATTACACATTACAACATTTAGAACATAGAGTTTCAGTGTTAACGTATGTTCCATCATCGGTTTTGATTATCATTTTTTATATTCAGATTTTCGTCTTTAATTATCATTAATGACTATTTTAATATATTTCTAATATATTTTTCATATATTTTGTAATAGTAAATCGACATTTAACTATGACATTATATTTACATTTCGGAAATTATATATTTTGTAAATAATTTTTTGAATATTTTAATTATTTCAATACACATGAACCTCTATAACGTAAACAAACCCTTAGACTTGAACATTTCTAAGCCGCGTTATTTTTATTTCTATAACGTAAAAACTTCTCTACTATAAACACGATTTTCCACCGGCAATATGTTTATAATAAACAGGTTTAAGTGTATAGTACAACAGGTTATATTGAAAGACACGCTATACTAAAATATTCGTTTTTTCGTATTTAGAAAATTTAAAAATCAAATTAAATAATTGAATTTTAGTATTAAATACCAAAAATTTCTGTCCGTTTCTTGTGTTTTCCGTATCTTTCTCATGACATTATTGCAATTATTTCTGCTGAATTCTCAATCTGATTCTTCATATATTGACAATTCTTATATGAGAAGAGTCTCATATGGCGATTGAATCATATGAAAAGAATAAATTTCAATACAATATTCTCCTTATATATTTGTATATATTTATATCTCTGACCTTTTTACATGTGAGACTCGCACTGTATATTGTAATTAACGCAATATTAATATTATTACATTTATTATTATTATGCTCTACAATCGCCCATCGCTATACTTATGCCGTAAGGGTAATGATGCTTCACAGTGTTATTACGATTAAAATCGTATGAAAATAATTATATAAGTGTTTTCATATGGTCTCACACCAATATGTGTCTCATAAGAATACCATAATTTTGATTCATTCACCTTTTATAGGGGTGTAAATAGTTTGGTATTCCATAGTGATACTCAATGTGCGAAACCGTGAATTGAATACAGTATAATACAATGTTATACAATAATAAAGGAAAAAGTGTGTTTCGTGATTATACATTTATACATTTACCGTTGTATTATTGTATTATTACCTAATGTTAACGTAATAACTTACCTCATGTCGCGACATTTTTCACCATTACCATTAACTGTTGATCCTGCCTAAGATCTCTATTTTTTGGTATTACCGTATACTTTCACTTTCACTTTACTCCTTTCGATTAATGATAAATAAAGTATTTCGTAACATTTTACAATAATTGATAATTAATTATTTATTGACATTTCTACAACCGTTTCAATAGTAATGATAGAAAATACACGAATGACATTTTAGGAGCATTTATTTCTAATGATAATCTCAGTTAAATAATCGCATTTCCATATGAGCATTTCTATTATATTCTGAATCAATAATTCTCAAAAATTCACATTCTCTAAAACCTTTACAATCGTATTAAAAATTCAATTGTTTCGGAAGTAATAATAATAATCATTTTCTATCATTTATTTTATTTTATTTCATATGCTAATTTAATTATAAATTGAAAAATATAATAAATTTTATTTATAAAATCTTTAAAAATTTATTTGAATATTAATCAAAAGTGATTTATCGCATAAAATTTATTGATTTACGCAATAAATTTGATAAATGTTTGTGGAGGAATGATATTTACAGCATTTACAATGATATTTATGATTGTGTTATGTAATACATGATGTGTTTTTTACTCAATGATTGAACCTTTCGATATAAACTTTTAGATTTTTCATGTTAAATTTACAAATTTAATCACATCGATCATCGAATTCGATTTCACTGAACATTTAAATAATTTAAAAAACGGATCTCTCATGGGGTGTGATTTCGATTCATGAATTCCTAAAAAATACTTGAGTTAACAATAATCGGGAATACTATAAAAGTAAAGATCAAAGTCACTCTCCTGTTGATACATGACATTGTAGATGATGATGCAGTTACTATGGTAACAATACATTTCTATAGGAGATGTATAAATCAGCATGAAAACAGCGGGAATATCTCCCCATAAGAGTTTATTACCAAAACGTACATTTCTTTCTATTAAAATCCATTTCATTGATCGGGTTTTTGCCGCACACCGATTGCTCCAATTGATAAATCAATTACAAATACTCTTATTATTTGATGAGATTTGCCACTATGAGCCGACAGTGCATTATACCAGACCATGAAGACCATGAACTAATAAGTTTATCCAATTTTTTATCACGTCTAAAGCCTGGAAAAAGGTTAACGTTTTATATATCCAATAATTCTTTATGCCTAATTCTTTACTAATAAAACATAAGTAAAAAAGGATCATATAAATAAAAAACTCTTCACTTTTACGTTAAAATTAAAGATGGAATTTTTTCCATTTCAGTTCCAATGGAAAATTTCCATTCCATTGTGTTTCAGTGATATAATCAATGTTCGTTTCAATCTACACTTAAACCCCTCTAACGTGACCATATTGTGGCGGAAATTTTCTTCACAATAAAGGGGATTTCACGTTAGAGAGGTTAAATATCAAAAGTTAATATGACTCGCGCCTAAAACTTTGTTTACGTTAGAGAGGTTATTCACGTTAGAGAGGTTTATGTGTATTGAATTCTTTTTAAAAATATTTCATTTCCATTTGATTCCGTATAAAATTACATTGAAATACAAATATATCTTTTATTTATGACAAAATCATTTATCTATTGTTTATTCGATAATAATAAATTGTACAGGATTAACCCAGGAAAAGATTAAACCGGGAAAATTTTTAATTAAAAAAGTTTCAATCAACGCTGGTTAAAAGCATGCGTCAGCCAATAGAATAAATAGAAATTTAGAATATCATTGAAATAAAATCCATTTTCTAACTTTAATAGAATGACTAATACGGGTGCTAATTATTGATAATCAAGACATAGTCTTAACAGTGGCAACCGTAACTGTGATAAATATTTGGATCGATAAGAAATAATTGATATACATACATACATACATACTTATTACAACCAAATAAATATCATTCAGAGTTGACATTAATTGATAATCCGAGTTACTTTTGGGGCATAATTAATTCCCTTCCGAATCCAAAACACATTCTTCAAATGAGTTTTATTTGAAATTAGTTTCCTGTGACATGATTCGTCATTTGTTTCTCCATCAACAATATTAATGAATTTTTTAAAATCAATTTATTGACAATGAAATTCTCGATGATCACTACGGTCTCATTTTAATTAAGCAAAAGTGCGATGTAATTTTTAAATTCAATTGATTGTGACATTTGATTTAATAGAAAAAGTATTATATATTAATAATGCACGTATATTATTATAAAATAGCGTGGGATATGTTTAAATCGACCCGAAACAATAACGAGTAATTCTTTATAATATTCTTATGGTTTCCTCAATAAATTCGTTCATATTCAATATAAAATTTTTCAATTGAATTGTATTTTTAAAATCAACAAAATCATAACTATTTTTAGTCTATAATTTTATACATCTAAGGCTTTACATACAGAGATTTTACTGGATGGTGTAACACACGTTCTAAATTAAATTAATAAATGTATAGGCCGCATTTATTCTGATAACTCCTGATATTCAATTAATTTCCGTTGTGACAAGCAAGTTGAAAAAATAATTCCCCCAAAAAAAATTGAATATGGTAAAATATATTGCGGTGGGAAATTTTTGTTTATAATAAAAGGGTTTTTCAAGTTATAGAGTTCAGAATTCTTTATTTGAAGGGTGTATGAATTTTTGTTACATAAAATTACGTCATTTTATAATTATAATTAATTAATTAATAATTAATTATAATTATAAAATGTATTATATTATATTATAATTATGATTATAATTAATTCAATTATAATCATTCAATTGCAT
>LBFL01009028.1:18727-34596 GCA_000988845.1 Hypochthonius rufulus
TATACATATTTGACTGTACACTAATAATTGCAACACGTAAGTCGAGGATCCTGTTCTTACCATCTCCAGCTGATATCATGGGTGGCCTCAGGGGCTACTATCAGCATGATTTTTCGGGAACACCCCGAAACTTTACACTTTGCATTTCATCGAGAATTTGTTTGTAGCAACTTTTGAATATGTGTTATTTTTATCTGATTTTTGAGGCTATTGATGCAGAAATTTAATATAAATTTTACTTAAGTGATACCTGTTCGTAGCTATTATTATGATTGATTATCATTTCTTTCTGTAATGGGTTAATCCAAATGAAAATGTGCTAAAAATTTAGGTAATTATGAGTTTTGCAATTAGTCTGTTCCTATTATTATAATGTCATTTTAAAAACTTTTGCTGAAAAATATTTTGAAAATTTTTAAAACATTCACAATTCTTTCAAATTAATTATGAATAAACTTTTATGAAAATACTTTTAAAAAACAATTATTCAGACATTAAATAATTGAAAAATATATTTTTATAAATATTTTCTTCTGTGGCATTTGAAAAGTCCAGAAAAGGTTTTTGGTTTTGCAAATAAAGTTCCCAAAAAATCATCGCCGCGATCCCAATGATATCACATATATGCCCAACGAATTCCTCCCTTTGGCATCGCACGTCAAATGAGGGAGTGTAAAAGCGGCGGAGCATCGGATTGACCGCCTTCCAAAGAGCGAAGATTCGTATTCGTACGTGCATTTAATACACGTTCATCGTCCTGAGCTCACCTCTCATCCGCTGTCATTGTAAAACAATTTGATAATAGTGATGGTATCGTCAGTTCTGTTTTTTCTACAGATGAATGTCTTCAGCTGAATGCTATCATATGATATCATATGATGATTTTCGCCGATCATCATCAACAAAGACTCGCCGTATGTTAATGTTAAGTGATTGAAGTTTGAGGTGATAATGCAAAAAGTTTGTAACTGTTGATGTGTAATTATGACATAACGTTAATTGAACTTTATTATGACTGATGAATACTAAAGGTTAAGACCTTTCAAAACATTCTTCTGTATTCTTCTGTATCATTATTTTAGTTATTTTTTCAGTTATACGTTCTCAGTTCAACACTCTAATAAATACGCACTCTTTTTTAATTATCATGATTTAGACGCTTATATTTTCATCGCTCATAAATCATCGTTTTCGTAAATTTGATGATAGTCAAGTATATTGTCACATATATTGTCACATTGAGTATCATTGAGTATCATTGGCCCATAAAGAGAAGTGTCTCATTACGGACCCAACCATAGGCACAGATGCTCATCACCACTAATTTTGATATATCACACTCATCATTGAGCAGCGCAAATCATTTTGCGAATCTGCAGAACGTGATGCAACATCAGCGCAACAAATCACCATCGGGTACTGTACCGTCTGTCTCTGTACCGTCAGTTCACACACGACCGTCAACCGATTTCTCCATTGAGGCCATTATGGGCAGAAACACCGACAGCGATCGGCCGTCACCCCAATTGGCCTCAACTGCTGAGTCGAGTCTTACACCAAAGTCATCATCAAAAGGTATGTGACACTGCATTTAATCGCTTATTATTTCCATCGTAAAGATAATTCCTGTTTTTTATGTGTATTTTCCCCGATTTTTTCTAATAAATTACTCTTAATTTGTTATTAATTGTCTTTAATCGTCATTAATTGTCATTAATCTTAGGATCAGCATCATTGCGACATATGATGTCACCATTTAACAGTAGCATTGAAAGTGTCACGCCCATCAAATCGCAATGCCTTTCGAGTCCATCATATCGGGTCGCATCCGCATCTCCACCATTATCGCCGGGTTCAGAGAGTGATCTCGTACCGGTGCGACCCCGAAGTTCCTCACCATCACTCGACGGGTCACGCTGTTCCACTGCTAACTCATTGGCGACCGGTGATAGGCCACGATCGGGGTCATCACCGTGCCGATCACCGTCACCATCGCCATCGACATCATCAGCTAAAGATGGAAATGGAAACACGGGACCGAATCCGTGTGCGGAGGGACTTAAACCGCGATGCAATTGTGTGGATCTCGAACGTGTTGAGTGTCATTTGGAGAATAAAGATCTTTGGGACAAATTCAATGAATTGGGGACCGAAATGATCATCACCAAAACCGGAAGGTATGTGTACACTGATATATCCATCGATACATCCCTGACTCCTCTAAACTACGCATTACCTCCGTTTTTATTGCCTTCGCTCTCGATTAGTGTTTATGTCTTAATCTCGTAATCTGAAGCCCCTCATTTACTGGTAATGTGCTTTAACGCTCTTAGGGCTAACGCTATATAATGCAAAAGGTTCGGTCTGAGAAAAAGAAAATGCCAAAAGTCGATTCTTTTGATGGCATTGCTGATGGTGATGGTAATGTGCGTAGAGTTTGATGTGCATTTATGTCTGTAGGTATAGACTCTGTACAGATATAGGTGCTGAAACTGATGTAAGACGCGCTTTCCATGGCCATACACATGCACACGCTACTATTGTAGCATTCGCGTCTGTGTGAATTGTCACACTACTTCTTGAGGCGCATCTGAATGATTCTGCCGTATGTTTATAGGCTTAGGCCGGCCCCATACAGGAAAGGGAGACAATCGTTGAGTTTGAGAGCCAAATTATTGCCCCACTACTGTATTATCATTATTATTATTGATAATAATGTACGGAATCAAAACGTTATTTCCCTGTGACCATTGATCACTTAGCACTGTTATATTGCATTTCCTTCACATCATCACAGGGTATTGTACTTTGTAAATGCGATGAACTTTTTTCATAATACACTAGCATAATACAAGAGCATTAAATTCCAAAGATTTGGTTCTACAATGGTTTAGCCTCTTTTCTCCATATGATGGTGTGTGATTTGCTTCTCACTCTGTACCTGATTCAGTTCTTTTAACTCGACTCTGATGCCATCCCTCATGTGATACCCGATCATGTATTGTTCATTGAATTAGTTGCCTATTGGCGAAGTTTGCATTGCATTTGCAATGCTACAATAGTATTCTACAATGGTATTGAACGTCATCGCTCAACAGCGGAGAGTTGTACATCACTCTCTCGTAAAGAATGGATATTCTTCTGGTGTTGTGATCAATAAAACGCTATAACACGTTACATGCCCTCCACCATTTCAATAGTCTCTCTTTGATAGAGTCAGAGAATAGCCAAAATGTTGGAACTCTGTGTCCCCATGGCGAGTGAGAGTCATTCCATTGTGAACACTGTATATAAAGTATTACAATGGTATTGTCAACTAAAGAGTGAGGTATTCAATGCCATCCAAATATTCGCTTTTTGGCGCCAGTGTTTGACTCGCGATTATTGAGTACCGTTTGAGTGGTGCCAATTGTAGCCAAAAGTGACTCTCGCACCCATCACTTAGTTGTGCCGTTAATAACAATGTTTACATTCATTGTGATACGGTAGTTGTGCTTCATTCATTAGCCCCTATTGTGTGAACGGTCAGACTCTGTCGTCGTGTTTTGGCCTATTTCGTGGCCTCTCATGGGTCTGTCTCCGGCACTCTCTTCGGGGACGGCACTCCAATGATGACATTCTGCATCCATAGCCAACCGGGACATGGTGATTCGGGAATGGATGTGATCAATGAAAATGGGCTGTGAATTTGCACTGTAATATCAAACTCTGCACCGAACTGTTTTTATCACTTTTCACTTCGAAACACATTTGCAAATGTGCGGAATGAAAGAGGGGAAATGCTTATGTCCATCTGTTCTCTTTAGTTTTGACCTTATCGTATGCCCAAAAATTTTTGGGTGCCGTACTGTGATCGAAGTGTATCATTTATGGTGGAAAACTCTTGTGTCAGGTCATTTCTCATTTTGGCACTCTATGATACACATCATAACCATATTTGCGTGTTCGTGTGTTGTGAGCGTATGTTTGTTAAAAACATCCATAACGTTCCCGACCGTCCGACCCCATAGGACCCCATAGGTTTAGTCCCACCCTCACCACTCTCACCCCACTTAAAAATTAATCGTTGAATCGTTATTAATTTTTTCTTTTGGCATTTGAGCATTACTCTTTTCCCTAATTTAGCAGCCCTTAAAAATAAAGTTTCAGTGTCAATTGACCATTTACCGACGCACTTAAATAGTTCTTTCGAAGTGAGTTCAAAAGCATTATGTAATATGTTTATTATTAGAATTTCGGGGTTTTGGCACTTTTGCAGTGCTGTGAGGACATGTATCAGTTACTTTTGCATAATATAGGAATAGATATATATATATATATATTCCTATGAGAAAAGTTGAATTTCGGCGGACGATTGAAATTATCTGAGCCGAAACATGAGGAACCGAACGGTTTACCCAAACGTTTACATTACCAAACAGAAGGACCGTTTGACTCACCGAATTGACTCGCGATGCGGTTTAACATTACAATATACCGATTATTTTGTATTTGTGGTTCTTAAGTTAAGCTCTTCTCATCTTTACATTTTTCCACTTCAGTATGTGACTCTGTGAGGGGATTGTTTATGAAAACATAGCTAAAGGATCACTCTCCACGCAAAGATGTGTCTTTCAACTTATAGACTCTCCTCTCCCTTTTCTGTAGTATATATGTGTATATACACTTATATATGTACACTTTAGTACATCACGTCTCGAGTCAACTCTCACTTCACACGCTGATGGGTTAAGTTACCAATTTTAGGTTAGGTTTTGTCAAATCAGAGAGAAGAGAGTGAAAAGAAAAAGAGCAAAAAATAAAGAAAACTTTTCATTTAACGTTACTTTAGCTCAAATATCTTAACTTAAAGAATATTCTTAAATATTTTCGCTTTTGTTTCTGTTAAATCCATTATAGACATGTGCGGTAAACACATAAATCGCTATTAAGTATCATATGTATTGAAGATTTAGTGTCGCGTTATGCTCTCTTCTCATTGACATGAGCATCAGTAATGTCAATGCGATTTAACAGACAACAAATGGTGTACATCTAAAGTATATTAACGTTGAGGCATCACCCGCCGCTGTCAAAATCAATAAATAGCGCATACATCCACGTTATTGGGTATCACTGTTAAGCGCTGCTCCTTCCGTCTTTGAATTATTAATGACAAAATTGCTAATAAATAAATACAAAGATTCTGCGGTGCGATGCGATGCGTGCGATTTCTTTTGGCAATTTTTTTCTTTACACGACTCGCCTGTTGGACTCGAAATTCGCCATTTTTCGCCATCCTCAATGGTTAAGCCCTCCACAAGAGAGCGAAAATGCTAAATCAGGGACCACCAGAGTTGTTTCTTAACGCTCTTCTCGATTGTAGCACCATGACTCTTAAGCTTCCTCTGAAATCCTCTGCAAAAGTGACTTACAGATGTACGCGGTTAATACAAGTTCTATAGAGAAACCCTAAAAAGTGCGATGGCATTTGCAGTAAGGCATGTACAGGCATGTATGTTGTCACCATTGAAGAATGATTGAAAATGCCATCATCATACAGAGATGGTTCCTGTAGGGTCCGCATGCATTTCTCTCTCTTTCTCTATGCGTATAATACGTTTAGATATATGTGAAGTAAAATATTCATGTTCATGCTGAAGAAATGTTCAATTAAGAGAGTTGCATTAAGAGTGGCGCATCACTCTATGAGACCTCTCTTTGTTGAGGGAATGGGAGGGGATGATACTGTTAAATTATTATCCTGATGATGATCGTCTCTCTTTTCACTCTCTAATTGTGTTTCTCCATAGAGGCATATATAAGCATCATAAGCATTATCTATAAGCGAATATAATGCATAATGTCACATTACAACTTCCGTTTCGCCTCAGATTTTCAACTTATTTTTGTACCTATTTTTTGTTTGTGGTACCAAAACTCGCATCAACACAAATGACATTCCATATAATTATTTACCATTTACTAAAAGTTTCTCCCCTTTTCTACTTCAAACATTTCAACTAATTCTGTACTGCGAATGCAGTCATTGGCTTATCCCTGTTCCGATGAAAATTGTTAATGGTTAATGGTTAATGCTGACTTTTTGTTAGTGATGCTCGTGATGATGAGTGTTGAATCACGGCATGAGATGGATCTTTTGAATCGGATCCAAAATCTATGAGAGATGAGATGAAATATTTTCATTGAGATGAATACACTCGAGTCTCCCCCTTATTTCCCCCTACTTTTATGTCTTTCTTCGATTTATGTCCACATATTCTAAAACTTTTCCACTTTTACATTAAAATACGTTTCTTTTTATGTCCGATTTACATATATGTTGCATTTTTGTGAGGCCCGTCGCGGGACATAAATAGAGACTCGAGTGTATTCTCATTTCGTATATCGTTTTCACCTTTTCGCTTCTCTAGTCTAATGCCAGAATTATTTGGCAGTCAATTTTAGGTTTGATGCTAACAACAAATTTAGGTCCTTTCAACACAGAACTAAAACTATTATATACAGTGTGTCTCAACTATCATTAGCATCACACGGAAATATTTTTATCGCTTTAACTATATTATTATGACTCTGAAAAAATGATAATTGAATCTATTCTTATCATTTCAATACGAATAATTTGAATAATAAAAGTTAATCCGCTATAAACAGACAAAATTCACGAATTACCATAATAAATTGAACTGCAATTTGTGTCATTGAGAGGGATGATTTCAATTTACCATTGCATAATGTAATATCATAAAACATTTAATTAATTCATATTATGGTAATGAAAAACATATGCCGTTTCTTAAGTTATGAGTTTTCGATCGAAGATAATGGTATTCTAATGTTTTATAATAGAGTAAAACTATAATGTTTATAACAAAAATAATAATCATAAAGTAATTATATTGAATATCCTTTCCTTTGGGGCAAATAAATAAATTTGGAATTGAGTTTATTGCTTATTAATAGTATACAATTACATGAGAATTTTATTGTTTTTGTGGGGTATTTTTTGTTTTGACTGAAAAAGAAAAATGAATTTTCATTATTATTATTGATCATTACGTATGTTTCGGTGGCGTTAAGAGAGATGTTTCGGCAGTTTTTCTTGTATTGTGTATTCCTCTCGAACATAACTCATGATGGCTGTGCCCGCAATTGCCTAAATTGAAATGCTCGAAATGCATTATGATGGGCTTTGGCATTGAAACCTATGATCAAAGCATTAGTGCCATTCCGTCATCTTTAATATTACAGAGCAATCACTTGTATTTCTAGTCATACAAGAAGCGTATATGTTAGTGATTCACTTTGGCCCGGCCCCTGTAATCGTTTGGTCCGGTGTCGGCACACGGTGGGGTATAATTATTTCGGGCAGCAGTAGCAATAAGTGATTTTCATGTATCACCGGCAATGATATTCTCCTCTCACTCAACTCTCACTTTCATGTCCGTCACCGCCACAATTGAAGAGTTATGTTAAAAAACTTTTAATCTCTGAACACACTCTTCGTTTAGACACACGTAATATATTTCTACGTTCAAAAGGCGTTCATTGTCAGTCTCATAGTTATATACGATAGTTATATACAATAGTTATATACGATGCAATTTGCCAAATACTTACGACAATCATCAATGTGTGAAAATTTAAATTATTCCTTTTCACAGCTCCTTTTAGGGAATAAATTTGAATTTTTCGAAACTATCGTCTCGTTTCATGAATCCGCAAACTTTTTCTTTTCATTACTTTTCTCATCCAATTGCATGTTAAAGAAGTTTTTCAACATTAATATTTCGGTGTGTATATTAAAGCGAAACTCTTTTCAAGAGTTTGTTAAACGTTAAGTGAAATAAGAAAAAATGAAATCGCGTTTTGAAATGGGATTTGTAATTGTGACTGTCATTATCATGATTATGATTTTCTAAACAATTTTTGGTCTCTTTTTCTTGAACTTTTCTCTTGAATCGTGTCGCTTTTAGCGTTTGTTCTTTCAACGAAAGTATCTGAAAGTGGTGACGTGTGAGAGCATTTTGCATTCACGAGACACTTTCACAGACTGCATATTTAATCAGTATGTTCCGGGAAAGTGAACCTCTCAATGCTCTCAAATTTAAATCGCATAAAAACGCAATAAATCAAAAAACAGTATCCATGATATTATGAATGACATTAATAATAAAAAAAGATAATGCGACACAAAATTGCATCGCTCTTTGGGGCTATAGCATTATGCTAATGCGAAAATGGTAATGCAATGGCGGCGATGATTGATCGTAGCCAAAAAAGGTGTTCACGTTACAGGGACTTTCTCATAGACTCGGTTTAAGGTGTGATGAGATTAGCATATTAACATATTAGTGACCCTAATTTACTTATTGAAATAGAACCGTATGTAAATGAAATACTTTAGTAGTGTTTACACCACACACAGAGATCTAAAGATAAACAAGAAATATCTGCACGTATAAAGCATAACATTGAATAAAAAATAATTTCAACTTTAAACAGTGTCTCAGTATCTAACCCTATCTTATCTTTCGCTTATCAAACTGATTATTATGTACTCAATAAATGCAAACCTCATAATTAATCATATTTATTTAATTTGTTGAATTTAATTATTTTTTATTATTATTCCAGACGCATGTTTCCCACAGTACGGTGCTCCTTCACCGGTGTTGAGTCCGATGCCCGATATCTCGTACTTATGGACATTGTCCCGGTGGACAATAAACGATACCGCTATGCCTATCACAGGTCATCATGGCTCGTCGCTGGTAAAGCCGATCCCCCATCACCCGCACGACTCTATATGCATCCCGATGCTCCATTTTCCGGTGATCAGTTACGGAAACAGGTCGTGTCATTCGAAAAGGTGAAACTGACCAATAATGAGATGGACAAAAGTGGACACGTAAGTGAATACATTTTATTTGATTCTATTATTATATTCGTTATTCACACCATTCATTCGTATCATTAAAATTAGTGCTGATCAAAAAGTTAAAGGGTTAAAAAGTTAATATTTCCATTAACCCTTTTGAGTTAATTTTAACTTTGAATTGCGTAAAATTTCAACGATTAAAAGTTTAAAAATTATAATTTAAAAACAAAATTCAGAATCACGTGCAAAATGCAATTATCAAAATTCTTCTATATTTATGAATGTTTAATCGAAGGTTAAATCGATACAAATCTTTAACCTATGGTTAAAGGCTAAGGTTAAAAGTTTGGGCTGTAATGATCGGCTCTAATTAAAAAAGTTATTAATTTAATCGTTTTTATGGTAATTTGTGCATCCCTAATTGTAACATTAGAGAATGATAATAGTCTCTGATCGCTCTTTTCGAACGAATACCGTATCATTTGCTAATTGATAATTAATGTTCTATTTTTTATGTTTTACGTGCTCATGAATTACTTTATTGCGCTGCAAGACACTGATTTGATTTATCTATTAACTGCAAACACATGTATTATTTTCTTTAATAATAATAACTAATCTAACAGTTGATGCGGGCGCAGGTGTGGGGCGACGGCCCATTTTTTCGCAGAAAAATTATTTTTGTGTCCCATTTTATCGCAGGTGATTTTTGAGAGTACAAAAATTTCGCAGTTTAAGTTTTTCACATGTTTTTTCTCGTTTAAAAGTCGTTTGGACCTATCGAATTGACTAAAATTCGCAATAACAAATTCATGTAATTATTAAGTAAAAAAGTAAAATATTATATAAGAAAAAACATCTGAAACAATATTTCTAAAAATTATTTTATGCTATTTTTATTATACTTTTGTTTTTAATGTCAAGAATTATATTAAATGATCGATTATTTATTATTAAATGATTTTTAATTGCAAAGGATTAAACTGTGAAAAAATTAATGTTGAAAAATTTGTTCCACAAAAAAGAAGCGAAAATTTCACCTGCAAAAATGGGGGATGCGCCAATCCAATCCCAGGTGTGTGTGTGTGGAAGTATCTGAAGCTTATAATAATAATCGCCGACGTTTGTGTTTGTGGCGATCATCGTCATGATCATGATGCTGATCATGATGATGATGATTGCGGCGGGAATTTTTTAGCAATAATTGAATGGTTTCAGATTTGAAATGAGACGCGAAAATTTTTCTTTGTAAAGTAAAAGAAAAAGACACCGCCGAAAGAGAGAACATAACAGAGACCACACATCTGTTTATGTTTATTTCTCAATCACAATTATTCGAATACCGTCGGATCTCTTCGAATACCGTCCGATCTCTTCTCTTATGACTATTTTTTCGTTAGACACGTATATGTATATATGAGCCTTTGGGCGTCACGTCACGCATGCCGATGGTGCCCGTTGAGGAATATTGAAAAGTGTAAATTCGTTGCAATTTAAGAAATTGTGAGACACATATTAACACTGTGCAAAAATGGGTAATACGTGTGTCAGCATCACAATTGTATAGGAAAAAACGCATATTAAAATCTATTAATATTCACTTACCATAGCATTTACCTTAAAGTTTTATTGTCGTTAAAACCGATATTAATGATGGCTGAACACGGATTTCAAAACCATTCACGTACAATCGAATGCATGAAACCAACAGTTGCAATGCCCTATCATCTCATATTCATGTATTATTGGGTCATTTTTTATACATTTAATAAATCTTTTGCCCCTCTTATTATTACCTTTTTCCTCACACTCATGAAATATGGCCTAAGCTCACGCGAACGCTGTCTCTTCGGCGCTGTTATTTACTTCACACCTCAACAAAGTCAAAGAGAGATCCGCTGTTAACATCAAACACAAGAGGGGATGTGATTAAAAAGCCAACGAATATTGGACATGATAAATCACTGAAATATATGAAAAGAAAACCAAAATCTTTATGATGTCCGTGTCCCGGTGTTACATCACATGTGAGTCTATGAGAACCCATTTGTGGAGGAGAAAAGTTTTTTATTAAAGGGAATAATAATGATCACTGCCGTCGGCACTTTCTTAGGGCATTAGGCTTTGGAGAAACCCAAAAAATACCATTACTTATACCTTAAGACTCGAGGGGACGTGAATTGACGATCCATGCAAACAATACATTTGAAAGTATCATACATTTTGGTCCGAGTATCATACTGTTTTTGGTATGGTATTATATATTTTGGTACCCTTTGGTAATGTTCTATAACCTGTACTGATCCGAATCGCACTGTGAGAGGTCATATCTGCACAATTAATATGAGGCCATATATTTAAGACCATAGGGGAGAGACCTCAGTCCACTTTCTCACGACTCCAATAACTTGTCTCTTAAATGGCCTTTTGAAAGGATATAAACATTCATTTGTGTGGAATTGGAAAGGACGGAATGAGAGGGGAAACACTATAAATTACTATAAATTACTATAAATTAAATTTGATGCAAAACCTCCGTCAGTATTCCAATCGAGTGTTGTGTTTCATTTCTTTTTTCAATTAATCTTAAGGCTTTGGATAGTTTATGACAATTGTTGTATTCGAAAGGAAAAAACGGAAAACGGAAATTAATCAGTATGAGCATTGAGCATACGCGTGAAACTGAAATGCATGAATGAGGACTTCGCATACACACGATGCACGCACATTTCGAAAGGGCATTTAAGCTTAAAAAGCATTGAATTATTAGAAAAAATTAACAAAAAATGGTTTAAAAAGAATAACGAATCTGAAAGTTTAAGCAATTTATTTGAACAATAATATTAAAGCCTTTTTATTTGAAACGCAAAACGCATGATGAATAAATCATTTAGTAATGGCAAAATAGGGTTATACATAAATAGGGTTGTAATGTGCATAATACAAGTAAAGAGTATCACAAATTACAGGTTTAGGTATTAGTATTGCAGTTTTAGAGTGTCGCATCGAAGAAAAAAGTTATTTTTCAATCGTGAAAATGTTTTTATACTGTATTTTTGGCAAATTTAGCACTTTACATGAGACTAATTGCGAAATTGAAATGAATTATTGCGCTGAACTTTTGGAATTAATAGTGTTTCTCTTTCACAGTTTAAGGTTTAAGGTACAGGGGTTTGGCATTTCAAAGAAAATCGCAATAATAATAATCATTTTAAACATTTAAAAATTTATTACTCAATTTAAATATGGCAATAAATTTACCATTTTCAGCGGCAATACTTAAAAGTGCTAATGCTACACTTGAATGACAATATTTGTATATAAATGAATGCATTTAAATGTATCATTCAAATGTTATTCGCCTGAAACTACCACAAAATAATACCTTTGAA
The DNA here is from genome assembly GCA_000988845.1 of Hypochthonius rufulus. NCBI lineage: Eukaryota > Metazoa > Arthropoda > Arachnida > Sarcoptiformes > Hypochthoniidae > Hypochthonius > Hypochthonius rufulus. The sequence goes on from LBFL01009028.1 coordinate 31,001, forward strand.
AGTGATCTCTATTTTCGTCTTTTATACATTTCAATAGTCATATACTGATGAATGCAAATTATCAAGTATTTTGTATTCGGTGAATATCCTCACTCAAAAGGTTGTAATTTTCTTGAAAACATTCGATTCATAAAATACAGAGCAATTCATAATTCAGTGTATAGGTGTGTGACGTTCATGCTCATTATTCGTGTCCATTTAAACCTCTATAACTGGAAAAGTAAAAATCATTTTTGCTTTTTACTCATGACGATTCGTTTTTAGAGTTGCGGAATAATTATTATGTTTTATTGATCTGTTGGAATAATGGAAGTTTAAGTGTAATGCCATAGGGCAATAAATTGTTTACATATTTGAGGTGCTCAATCAAATTACTCCATTTCCATACATTCCTATAGCCATTCGTAGGATGATCCCCGATATTCATTTTACTACTTTAAAATAGTGATGATCAAACAGTGCCGCATCTTTCTCTTCACGCTCATTTGATTGGGCCTACACACACATCCACATCCACACGTTCATACCGACACATATTAGATGATTATATGAGAGGAGAGTCAAAGATGTTGCTCCAACTGCCAAATAACAAAGGGGCCCGAAAATTGTTACCCTAATGCTGAAAACAGTGAGAATCAGTATTACCACCGCCATCATCATCAGGGTCATCATCATCATCCTCCGGCAGCCGAAAGAGAATAAAATGAAAAAATGCAGAGTTACTTATGAAAGTAAAAAACATGCACGAAACGCCCATTTAAATGGGCAATATATGCAACTACCAGTGTTATGCACCATCACTAACCGTGTAAGTTCAGGTCGTTCAGTGTAAGAAATAATAGGGAATCCTCTTTTTAAAAACGTATTCCGTCCCATCACTTGACTGTATTAATCCCCCCGTCTCTACCCCTGACTCAAGAAAAATCTTTTTTATTCTCTTCCTCTTTTTGCCGCTTTATTTTGATGTAATGTGAATGGGATTAAAACACGCGCCCCTTTAAAGTGCCATTTAACGATTACCTGTAAGTGGCGAAATTAAGAACCCCAATGTCTAAGTGTACTCCGTGATGGAGTCGCGGAGAAGTCTCAGTCTGAAAGTGTCTTTTAAGAATTGTTTGAGACATATCCATATAAGAGGGGCATAAAGAGCCCACAAACTAAGTTTTACTCGACTGATGAGCTAATTTCGGTCCCTTTTCACCGGTGATCAGTGGCGGCGGCGAATCTCTTTCATGTGTTTTTTCCTGATCAGGGATTGAGGGGCTACACTAATATCAACGCCATTCCAGGGGTTGGGTTCTCATTCTCGGATAGCCTTAGTTAGCCTTAATTACCGTTGGCACATAATGGGATAGCAATTGCCATGCCACTAGTGTGTGAGCCGAGCATTTCCATGCAATTTTTTTATATTTATTATTTATACGCCTCTTCTTTGATAATGTAACCTTTTTTGTTCTTAATCATTCTTAAGACATTACATTGTACCAGACGTGTACGAGAGTAGTGTCTTCGGTCTATGTTAATGGCGATGGCGCTTTTCTTTTCCATTACATGCCCTGCAAATTTAACTTTTATATTCATCATTTTCGGGTTTTCTATTTTAGTTGCGTATTAATAAAGCGGAGCGGAGAATTGTTATTGCGATTGTTAATGCAAATTCAAAATCTTATTATTATCCTCTTATTGTATGTCTGTCCGTTTAAGTTATTTCGGATCCTTTCTTTGGCCGCAATTCTTTGATTTAGGCTCACGCAAAGTTAGAGGTACACACGAATGATGGTTTATTACGGGGATTATTAACACTGAACTGCTACAGGAGTTAAAACATTTTTCCATTATACGAACTCAATTATAATTTTAATTTGATTCTTAACGTATTTCCAATTTAATTGCATTACTATTTAATTGTTATTATCTAAATTTTGGTGTGTTAATGTGAGATTAATAAATGATATATTATTTATAATCATGCATTATAAGAGTAATTAAAATGCATATTATATTAATGGGATACGACTGTATTATTATTGTTCGAATGTGCACGATCAAAATTCGAGATTTCAGATTTCACTGTGAGATTAGAACAGTATTCATTTAGATAAAGTGTGCCGTTAATTAATTTGAATAATTTCATTATTATATTATTAACCATAAAATGCATGCCGATTCATTAATGCATAACATGACGCTACTGATAATAGATAATTAAAAAAATTGTTAATGCAATTCTCATTATTATTATTATTATTATTACAGATCGTACTAAACTCAATGCACAGATATCAGCCGCGGATCCATTTAGTGGTTCGACGCGATCCACAGTCAGTCAATGCACCAGTCACTGATCTCGAACATGAGAGATATCGAACGTATGTCTATCCCGAGACTATATTCACAGCCGTTACCGCGTATCAGAATCAATTGGTAAGTTAAAGAATTCGCCGTGAAAAATTCATTAATAATCACACACCTCACGATATATGAAAATTAATTAATTGGGTTTGAGAAATTGAATTTAAAATGATCAGAGAAATTTATTGCGTTAAACTTAACTTAACAATTCATTAATCATCATATTTTCTTTATTCAATTTTATTCAAATCATATGAAAGATTCGTTTATCAATTTAATATGCATTTTTAATTTGTCGTTTATATACATTTGCATATTTTATTTGTTTTTATTTACTATTTTTAGTTACTTTTTCAGTAGTCCTTTAATGACCATTCAATTATAAACTTTTATATATGACTTTTATAGTCACTGAAATTACGAACTAAACTAAACTAAAAAATTTTAAACTATACTAAAATGCTTAATTTTTTATTTGTTTCTGTCATATTTTTACATTTTAAATGTTCATAGATCTAAAGTTAGTGACTCCTAACATCGAATTTCATTTATTTCACTCATTTTGCACATCAATTTTGGGTGTGCGTACGTTATTTTTAAATAAAAAGGACCCCAAAAATAAAAACATTCATGCGAATTGTGCCTAAAATTAACATTATTACTCCAATATAATGTGATTCTACAAAATAAAGTACTTATAACGGGCAATTTACATCGACTATTTCCAAATTAAAAACCCACACACATACACATACACATATACCAATTACAACCCTCAACAATAGAGTTTATTATTGTCTCCTTTGAAAATAATATACCGATGTACTAACAAATTTGTCTGTGTGTAGATTACAAAGCTGAAGATCGACAGTAATCCATTCGCAAAGGGATTCCGTGATTCATCACGACTCTCGGATATTGAACGGTAAGAAATTCTCAACTCAAATACTTTTTACGCATTTTGCCGAAGCGGAGCATTTGTTAAATAAATGTACCGGCGCCTTAAATAGCATTATTACACAAAAAATTCATCACCGGTTATAAATACACATGTGCATGATTATGGTAGCATTAAATCTCTCACAACTCATTTACTCTTTTCTTCACCATCGCAACCCTAATAATGTATAGGAACGATGTACCATAGAGCGACAGGGGATGGGTTGGGGATGCTAGGCCGTCTCCCGGGTATTTCAGAATGTACATCTCTAACCCAAAAATTAGAGAAAGGTGTCCCCCCCCGG
>LBFL01009028.1:34646-49275 GCA_000988845.1 Hypochthonius rufulus
AGTTGAGCATCGGCATTTTAAGGCAATAACTAACATTTAACTGACTTTAAAATTTAAATGAACGGGACATGAGAATAGGCAAAAGGGATACACTGAGGGTACACTGTGCCCAATTTAATTCGGTTTTATCAGTGGGAATGCATCTCTGGCATGTAATGTAATGCAATGTAATGTATATGAACTTATGTAAGTTATATGAACAGAGAGTTTAGGACTTATTTTTATTCTTAACTTTTTGTTACATCTGCACATTTCTCCATTTCTCCCATTCGCACAGAGACACACACATACACACGCACAGATTTGCATAATGTGTGGTCTCTGTTTGGGTCCCGTTTGGCAGAAACCCGATCGGTTCCCACTTTCTCGTTGCAAGTAATTAACAGTCAAATGTTTGTCGAAATACACTATCCGCAGTGAAATGTCTGATGATAGCCTTCGTGAAGGGTCTGATACACTGATATGTTACATTGGTTTGTACCGAACATTTGTGCGGATATGCGACCCTTAAGAGTATGGATATATGGGGTATGAAATGTGTGTATTGGACCCGGCGATACGCTTCGATTACACTGCGGGAATTGCAATGAAATGGCGAAGTGCTGCGGTAGGTCTGTGCTGATACATTCGTATGTATTTATGCTCATATAATATCGGTTCATATTTTTAACCGCACTCTATTCACATACTCATGTATTTATACATAAAGGTTATACCTCGTTTTGCCGAATCTCCTTTCGTCGAATTCGTTTCTCCGAATCTCGTTTTGCCGAACTGATAAATAATTCATTAAAATTTGATAAATTTGTTTAAAGCGATTAATTAAGATCAAAAGAATCTTTAGAGGCACTTTTAGTGTATATTTTTAATTAATTTTAGATTTAAACACAAATGTTTTAGTGAAAGTCCGTAAAAGTAATATATTGTTAAACATAATGGAAAATTATTGTAAAATGTAAAATTAAAATACCCCTTATGTTAAGCAATATCGTTCTTCACATAAATCTCCATAACTTGAACATTATTTATTATTGTAGATATAGAAAATTTAATTAACAATTTAATCATAATTTAGTCATACGCATTCAATTCTCTTGAGAAATGTCACAATCGATTCGTTTTTATTAAATACATTTTTGCATAATTTAAATTTTGAATGACGTTCCGCAATTGTATTTAATTCTAAATAAATTTGAGATTTGAAATTAATTTTAAAATTTTCACAAAAACTCACCGCATAATGCTTTATCATTCGCCAATTCAAATCCAATATTACAATTGAATTGTTCAAAAAGAAAAATCAGCACTATAATAGTATTTCGCATCATATTTGGCATTGACATTTGTTGTGAGTAAAGAAATAGATGATTAAACAATATTTTAAATAAAACTTAATTTAAACCCTTTAACTGATATCGCATTATAAAAGTGTTTTGTTTTTCAAATCATTTAATTATCAATTATTAATTGCAAATCAATTTATTTATATCTATTAGAATATGAGAATTTAATTTAATTATTATATTTTAATTACAAAAACAATATACATAAAAACCTCCATAACTTGAACATATTGCGGTCCAAAAATTTTATTCAAGATAAGATTTTCAAGTTATAAAGGTTAGGTTAGGTTAGGTTATTTATAATGTAAATCAGTAGAATCGGTTCTTGAGAATCTATTCGAATTATAGATGTTTCTAAGATGGGAGAGGGTTCAATTTTGGAGGTTTATGTGTATACTCAATGGTCTTGTAAAGTGAACATATTTATGAATTTTATTATTTTCATATGTTATTTGAATGCATTGATTGGTTATAACTTTAATTGATTCATATTGTAATATACATTCATATGTCTTAAGTTAATGAATTGCGACATGAATTAGTAAAGAAAATATTGAAAATTTTGTATTTAATTATCAATTTAATATAACAAAACAATTGAACACACTGATGGAAAAAGGGGTCGAAGACAGTTAAACACTTTTTTCAGATTTCATTGTAATACTATTCCTTAAAACCGAGAGTGTTGAGTGTTATAAAACATTTTTTTAAAAATATTAATATTGATGCTGATTTATTAAAGCATTTGAATCTAATTCTGATTATGAATACTAAAGTAATAATAATAGACTTTACTTAAAACATTTTTCTCTATTCACATCTTCACTTTAAACTTGTTTTTTCTCACATTCGCATATACACTTAAACCCCCTCTAACGTGACTATATTGCGGCGGAAATTTTTGTTTAAGATAGCGGGGATTTCACATTAAAGAGATTAAAATAACAAAGATTTATATGACTCGGGCCTAAGCATTTGTTCACGTTAGAGGGGTTTATGTGTATACGTTTCGTTCCCTTTTTTCATTACTGTTCAATTATTCAAAATAATCAGTTATAACTGTTTGTTTCGTTAAATTAGTTTTTCGTTAACTTAAGACAGATTAAGTTGAAACATATTAAAGTGTATATGTTTTGTTAAGTTCATTTTCGGTCAAAGGAAATTCGACAAAACGAAATGAGGTGTAACTATACATAACATATTAATGCATTACCACCAACAAACTCATGAGTTGTGTCGCATTGCGTTATGTCTATTCATATGGCTATTTATGTTTCACATCTTATGTTTGACATATTTCGGGGTCTCGCACTTGTGACTATGTTTAGGTCAATTTCCACTATACTATAATGACCCTCTTTATGTCATCTGCAATTTTAATATATAAAATGAGTTATTCAAAGTTTAATTGCGTGAAATATTACGGCGAAACTCATATAAAAGGAGATATAAATATAACTATAAATGCGATTCTCAGTTAATGTGAATTCAGTACAATATGAGTTATAAATATATATGCGTTTCAATGGATTCTTTGTCTATGGTCAGTCACCACAAGAACGTGAATATATCATACACGATTAAAATTGCATATACTCGCACATCACTAACACTCTTTGATGAATGACATTGTTATTTTGATATAATAGACGTTCGCCCTTTGAATTTGAAACAATTTTATATTTCAATTGAAACGTTCTCCTTAAAAAGCCCGACAAATGACTATGTATGTATAGTTCATAATGATGTACATATTGTAAGACAACAAAAACTACGCCATTCCAATCTGAAAATGCCACTTTAGTGGCGATGGGGCCTTTAATTGAACCCTGAATGCCGCTCCATGGTGGTGATGGTGATGGTGTCAGATGGGCCTTAGAGTGTGCCTCTATTTGTTTGCGCTCTTCTCATGTCCCGTTAGACCCCTCTATTCTCTACTGATGCTTATCAATGGCTGTATTTGATGAATGGGCTTTGAATGGGCCAAAGGGCCTAAAATCTATTTTCTTAGGACCCCATCATACCCCATCATATACGCGTGATACATTCCTCTTGATCAGTTCAAATGGGGGATGTCAAACTTCGGTAGGAATATGTATTCACACACCTTAAGTATTGAGTGAGTGACTGAGAGAGGGATTTAAAACNNNNCCCCTTTTTGGTCGCTACCGGCGGCTAAAAAAATATAATTTTGCGGTGAGCACTTTGATTGTTATTAAAGTCCGTATCCCTTTTATTAAGATTATGCGTATGATGTTCTATTGTGCTATAGAAAAAGGTGATTGTGAATTTTGAAGGTATTCAATAATAGTTGAAGTGTGAGGGACCATTAAAATTTGTTAATGCACGACCCGACGCAGACACTGACAGGAAAAAGGGAATAATGAGACATTAAAGGAAAGCCATAAAATCGGGGAATAATACCATCATAAACATGAAAAATTTACGCAATAAACATGCATATAATAAGTTAACAAAACAATGAATTGGTCATTTGTGAATCCATTATATTCTTAAATATATTTTTTGTGACTTTAATTGGTTGGGAATTGGACCTTTTCGTAGCTTAACATATGCCGATGGTTCCATTAAAATTACAAAATTATTATTATTATTGTTATGTAAGCATTGCTTATGTAAGATTTACTTACGAAATATTAATTCCGCAATTTATTGAAAACGTTAATTTTTATCATTAATTTCTTTTCATGATGATTATTAATGTATCTCTGACTGACACTGCATTCATTAACCACAAACTTAAAGAACGTATTAATATGCTTAAATGGAAGTGAATTAAGTATGAACTGAATAAAGAGAAAAGATATAAATTTATACATTTTCTGAGTTCATAATCATGTTGTAGAGTAAAAAACTTTTAATGAAATGTTATATTGAACATGGGGAAGTGCTCATCACGACTCTACTAATGGGTCCCCTCTCTTTTCATTCTTTTTCTATTTGTTGGACCCAAAGTTCATGCCCATCGCCAACTAATTTCTCATTACTTTTCACTTTAAAGAAATGCCGATACTCAAAAGCGCTAATGAAATATTTTTTTCTCGCGAATGAAAAAAAAGAAAAATGTTTCTTTCCCAAAAGGAAGGGACCCGCTTCTTAAGCAGCCTTTTCCCTTATACTTCATCCATAGGTAGTGACAGCGGACGTCTGATAATAAACTGATTAATAAACTGATAACAACAGAATGATTGCATTAGCATTATTTATGATCAGCCCTATTCAATCGGCTCTATTCAATCGTTTATCATTTATCCTTTTTTCTCGTAGTGAAACGATGGAGACACTCATGTCGGACCATTGCGGTTACCCGCGCCCTCCCGGACTGCCCTTTATGCTTAATGGCGATGACCCAACATCGGCATTGCTGAGGGAACGTGCATTTCTTTTAGGCATTTCGGGAGTGCCGCCGCCGCAACCACAAATGTCACGTGCACCAATGATGTGGCGACCGCATCCATCTGCAACGGGACTACCGCCGGGAATTGACCCTAACGAAGTATATAATTTCATAGCAGCATCAGCAGCCGCATGTCCCCCGTGGTATTCGGCAGCACTCGCCTCAGCAAATTTCCGTGGACCCACGAGTGGAATGCACCCGAACGTTTCATCAGCCGCTGCCTTAGCACTGACATCATCACCACACCTATGGTCAGCAGCGAATGCGGCCGTTTCCGCCTCACAACTACCTCTTGGCTTAACGAGTCGTACCCCTATCATGTACAATACAAGCGCTGTTCCTGTTACTCTCGGCGGTGGCGGCGGTTCGATGTTACCGCGTCCGGTGCACCATCAAATGCCACAGTCACCGTCAGAAGCTAATCTCCATGCGATGCACCGATATGCATCTTCATTTATGTATGCATCACCAAAGAAAGAGGCATCCTCAGGCAGTAGTATAAACTCTGATTCAGACTCAAGTGCAACCCCTGTCGGTATGACTCTCACCGATATTAACAGATAAAGTTAAGGTTAATTGACACGTGCGTCATAAGGACATATGGAAAAGTGTGTGTAAAACACTACGTACAAAATGCTTTCCGCTTATGACTTACAATGATAAACACATTTTTGTATTTATATTAATTACAATTATGATATTACAATATTATATATAAATGATTAGTTATTAGTGATGTTCATTAAAATGTGAACATTAATATTATATAAATATAATATAATTATAGATGATAATTTGTAAATATGCACCGTTAAAAAGACATTTATTGTTGTGAATTTAGATGCGAAAAAATGAATCACATTTGAAATTAATGAAAAAGAATGACTGTTTAATGACCATGATTATGATAAAAGATAATTTTTATTTGAATGAGTGAAAAACGTAAGTGACAATTATAAACATTTTTGTTTAATTAAATAATTTTTGTGTGAAATTTTTCACTGTCAATTGATTATGTTCGGTTTAATCGTCACCATTTTGAGAATCTAAAGAATTTTATTTAATTTTTATTTAACTCGTAAATTATCAATATTAATGTTAAGTCCTTAAATTGCATTAATTATCTTATAAATTCATCGATATTAATCCATTTAATTGCGGACATATCTTTTTCTCATGTCATGAAAAGTTTTCAGGAATATAAATTATCCTCAAATAATTATCTATTTTTGTTAATGATCCTCTCCCCGAGAAAAAAATAATTTTCATCCGCGACAATCTTCAGCTGCAAAAATATATGACGTCTCAACTCTTCGTCAGCACTCAAATCTTGTCTTAGTGATCGCCAAAGGGGGGCTGAAGACCTAACTTTTTCCAAATTTTTTTCTGTTTTTGGTGAACTATTCACTTTTCTATGCATTTTTCTTAAGCAATTTTTTCATTTTTCCCAATTTTCTGAGGGGGTCCATGATTTTCAGAGAATTTTCATTTTCGCACCCCCCCTTTGACGATCACTGCTTAGTCTGCCTTTAAGCGGGGGAATCCGAATGATATAAGTCCTTTAAACTTCTTTTTTTGGTCACATTTTACCATTGCTCTTAATGCACCACGACATTGACATTTCGTGAAAAAAAAATATTCAGCGATACTAAAAACACGACTCAGAGACAACTCAGATCCTGTTTCCTGATTATTGGCGTTGTGGCAGCGTGCGTTTTATGTCCCGATATTTATCTATGACCATTGGCAGACATCCGAACCCATAAGTGCCTCATTCTATGCATACACTCATTTCCAAAATTCTCGTGTTTTATTCTCATCTTTTATGTTCTTTTGTCATTTTTGATATTAAAATGAAACACTTCGATGTAAGCCCATCTTAATTCACGATTCTTAAATATCGGATATTTTTCAGTTAACACATAAAATTGTCATGAGACGAGGAAATAGTGGGGATGTAAAACCCCATGAAAATAGTATACCCTTTATCTATTGGGATTAAAAGTGCTTTTATGGGGATCCTTATTGCGGTTGTATCAGTATCTAAATTGATTTATTTGCCATTTTGCCATTGGGAAAGAAATATTTATTTTTATTATTTATTTATTTATATTTTTTATTTATTTTTCTTTCAAAAGTGCTAATAAATTCCAATAATCAATGAGTCAATTGCCTCAGAATGATAATTCTCAATTCGACATATTCTATTTGCGCGATGCTAAAAGACATGCCTGTGATGTGATAAAAAAGATTAATTTAGTGATAGGATTTTATCACAATTTACTTAAATTGACAATATAAGAACTTAATATATCAGATAAACTGTGCAATGAAAATTCAATATTTTATCAGTTGAAAAAAATGTACGCATAAAAATTATTATTGAGTCACATACACTCAATATTTTGATGGTATCAGCATATAGTTAATGTAATCAGCGTATTGCTTTTTTGCCGAATGTCTTTTAAATGCATTTTTTATACGTGATTAAAAATCACTGATGACTTTAAAAGCATCACTTAATTGATTTGGAGTTATTTCGCAGCATCCGTTTTATCGTTATCTTTAAATTAAATTGATTAACTCATATTTAATGACCGAAATACAAAAACCATTAACAATTTTACATAAAGTGCTTTACATAAAGTGCTTTATATTTATATTCACACGAATAAAAATTAAGAAAATAAAATAATTATTTTAAAAAATTTTAGTAAATTTAATGGTCATATATAAATAAAGAATTATAAAAAAAGATTTGAATTGGAATTTCAGATGAACTTTAAAAACGGGAAAAAAGTAATTATCAAATGCATTCATAATAAAACAGAGAGAAAATATATTACGAACATAAAAATGCATGAAAAAAATTTAAAGTATCATATGAAAGCGTATGAAAAATGACTGTGAAAGTGTAATTCAATTTTGAATAAGTAACAAAATTAATTATTCATTGCGATGTAATTTTCAAATGTAATTTTCCGTATGAAAAAAGTACAATTTATGATCGTCTGTTTAGATTCTGCCGTTAAAAAGTTTTTTTACTCTCCGCTGAAATCATATCTAAAGTTTTATAATTTTATATCATTCACTCTCATCGGGTGAACATCTAATATCATACGTTATATCAGATGCTCATAACTTTTTCCACTATAAGAGTGATATATGCTCATCTGTGTGTGGTTTATGCTCCCAAAACCAAAAGAGAAAACACAAATAAAAAATTTTAAAAAATGAAAAATCACCTCCGAGTGTAATGCTCTTTCTCTGAAGGGTGTGAGTGTGAGTACCTTCCCATTTATGATGTGATGTGTTTCTCACTCTAATACTGGAACTATTTTTGTTGTATCGAATTAAATTATCCGATTTTTTACTAAAAATTATTAATATTAAGAATCATCATTTATTAAATTAATGATAATTTAATCATATATTTATAGTTTTAGGTCAATGATAAACTCATTGAACATTTTTTAATGCTATCATTAAAAGGTTTGAATTTTTCGTATCTCTTAACTAAATCATTATGAATATTAATTACAAATTAATCATAAATATGTCAATAAAAATAGTTAACACTATGATTATAGAATTAAGGGTTTACAGAATTAATCAAAATTTATTCAATATTTTTATTAAATTAATATCTGAGAGATTTTCATTGACAATTTCAATATTCTTTAATTATAAAATAAAAATAACCTCTGATATCATAATAAAAATATTAAATGAATTTATATTTAAATCACTTTAAATTTTAAAAAAGTTAATGGCGATAAAACATTTTTAAAAGTTCGTTATATATTTATTGTGAATTTTGTGGTGTACAATTGAGAGGTCTCCAAATCGAGCAGATGCATCATTCCTATAACAAAACAGTATTACAGCATCAAACTCCACTCATCTCTACAGCATCCACTATCAGCAGCTCTTATCTAAACTCTCAAAAATAACCCAAAAGGCCATTCCTATACATACGTCGTACAATATCCTACGGAAATAACTTTTATTATATGAGGTAATAATAAAGATGACATACGGAGTGATCGTTTTGCATTAACCTGCATATACATATATATTTGTGCCGTTTTTGTTGTACCCCTAATGCTATGCAATTGACATGCTGAAAATCGATGGCGTGTTTAAGATGATGCTTTATGGAGGAGCGCATCATAAAAGGAAAAATATTTCGCTGCCGACAAAAGGCAGAAGATGATTGTACGCCATTAAAGTGCATTTTCCCAAACTTATCAATGGATATATCAGTCGGATCAGAGTCGAGGTCTAAAGCCACAAAAAATCAGTTGCCACTTGTCAATCACATTTTACCACTTCACTATAGTCTAACATTCCATTACTGTGAGACATGATTGGTATTGTCTTTGCCTTTTATTGTTGTTTTTTTTTCTGTGGCGTCACTATGAACGATCGATCGTCAATTGAGGCCGGTCAAAGGACAATTACAGACTTTAGAGGTTTATATTTTTTGTGACCCTTTCTCGTTGTGGCGAATGCCGGAATCGACAATTGCGGTTCTAATGCAGAAATGTCAATGCAATATAAATATACATTTAGTTGTGTACATTGACTGTATACGTGATCCATCACCGGAGACATATCTTTGGGTGGGTACAGATATCACAATTCAGTTGTTTGGGTGGTCTATGGTTTCTTAAGTGCCAAACAAACCAAATATAACTGACCATAAACCAAAAAAGCATTCTCTTCGTATAGAAATTTTTGACATCTCAAAGGGCTTCTTATTAAATCATATCGCAATTTGATATGCTTAATGAATTGGATCCGCCATCGGTAAAGATATGATTTCCATAACTTAAGAACACCTTTGGGGGAGGTAATCATTCACTTTATTTTATTGTTAGTACTGAATTTATGTTTGTCCATTTGATTTTTACACTGCGGGTGTCTCATTCCACTCGTACGGTCACTCTTCAGTGTTAACAATGTTCGAATGCAACAGAAAGAAAGCGCTTAATGTAAGTCTTTTGCAAACTCACTGTGGGGTGTCCCTTTGGAATGGTAAAATTGGACAACACTTATAAATCAACTGAAGAGTTAAAATTGGGCGTGTCAAAGACCTTTGAAATAGGATAATGCCAATTGCTTCACTCTCAGTATGACCACTGCCGTAGGATTTTGTTTTTTATTCTTTATGTGTTCACAGTTAGAGTAGAGGTGAAGAATTTAGGATCTTTCAATAAATATTTAATTTAATCATTTCATAGTTATTTATGCGTTTACATTTTTGTTGATAGATTTATAATACAATTATAATGCCGCGAAATTTTTGTCATTATAACATAAACAAAATCTCCATAATTCGAACCCCGAGATTCATGAGATAATTTCCTATGGATGTGCATATGATATATCCATATCGTGAGAATCACCTTAACATGAACAAAAATTTTGGCAGCCATAAATTAACATTAACATTATGCTGGTTTTTGTGTAAATTGTTGCATTAACAGAATTTCCGTCTTTTTTATTAGGTTCGGTTACACTTAAGCAATTTGCCAAGAGACTGAACGTGTGGAGTTTGGCCCTCATCGTGTGATAATAATCAAAGTTAAACCAAATTTAGCCCTAAACTATTATTAAATTTTCAATTTATATACAATTGTAGAGGAATATGAGATGAACTCGAATGGTAAGTGAGAGAATTTGTGTATTGAGATATCCATCGTATAGGGGACGATCCGATTTAATGCGACACCACAAAATAAGACCGATAATTATGTTCGTGTATCGCATTAAAATAGTCCGGAGATTCATTGCGATAGTGTAATATTCTTCCGCAAATCCTTAATGAATGAGTGAGGAATTTGTTACAATTAAGGAACTAAAGAGACGCGAATTTCGCAGATCCCTTTAAAAAGGAGATCCCTAAAGACATAAAAGAAATACGTGCAGAATTAAACTAAAAATGCTGAGAATATTTTCCATTAGTTTGTTGATGAGCCTCTTCCTTAACGCAGTGTATCATGTGAAAAATTAAAAGATGATGGAATGTCTTAGCCGATGACGGACCTCCTGCAGAGGTACCATTGGATTGTAGGGCCCACCGTGACAGCCGCGGGTTCGGGTTGGGTATGGGAGAGAAGTTCATTCTCGCATATTCTGATACAATTTTTTGATGTTCGCCTTTTCTTTAGCCCAAATGTAGTCATTGTGGCGGCATTATAATTATAGTGATGCCTTAGACAGTCTAAAATTTATGAGGTGTAATAGAGGCTCAACAATTACTACCACTTTAGTCTGATCCATTTTAGCAGCTTATGATTTTGGCAAAATTACCGAATAAATAGAGTTTCGTCGGCACTTTCAAAGAAATTCTAAATTAAAAATACTAATTTTATTTAATGGTTATTTCTTATTAAACTTTAATTAATTATAATTAATTAAAATTTTCAAGCATCAGTATATATTAAAATATAAATTAACTCATAGATTCGATTAATCCTTTAGACAGTAGCGAAATCTTTATACTTAATAATGATAAATGCAGTGATTTAAAATATATTTAACACCGATTATAATTTGTAAATTTTAATTTTCATTATAATGTGGTTTTAGTTACACCCCACAAATCCATGTGCAAAATTATATTTTTTATAATTTCTCACTCTTAAAGCAAAAACTTAACCTCTCAATAATTATTAATTGTAATGCATCATATATGATCATTTACCATTGACAAATGTCACTTAATAATATGTCATTTAATAATATCAATGAGAGGCTTAAAAAGTGACGGTTTTGCATTATGAAATCCAAACGCAGATAATATCAGATGTTCTATTTTTGGGGACTAAAAATTATTAAATTCCGATGGAAACGGACGGGACTTTAAAATAAGTCGGTTCGGCAATTTAAAAAATATCAAATTCAGGGGTAGAAAGTAATTAAAATACGCTTAAACCCCTCTAACATGGTTATATTGCGGTGAAAATTTTTGTTTACGCTAGAGAGGTTAAAATGGCAAAGGTTTATATGACTCGGGTGTAGACGTTTGTTCACGTTAGAGGGGTTTATGTGTAGTCCGATTCGGGATTTATTAGGGTCTTAAAGTTTGCTTTTGCCATATTATTACGATATTTTATTTTTTCAATGGAATCACAAATAATTTAATTTTAATATTTTAATTTTACTGAACACACAAAAAATACTGTTCTCACAGATGAAAATATTTATTTTATATGCTAAAAATTAAAATATCACTTTTAAAGGGACATTTGATGAAAAACCATTAAATTCGAAAATTATCTAAGATTAACTCGAGAATTCGGGATTAACCATTTAATTCGGGAATCCGGGGGAAAATGTGCCTTTTATTATATTATTTATTATACTCATTTTTGCATGTCCGATGCTCATTTTATAGTTTCCCGGCATTTAATAGCACTATGATTGTCCGGAATTTCCCGAAAAATTGAACCTCTGATAATAACAAAGACATTAAGAAAAAAAATCTTTTATTTTTAATTTTTTCTCTCACAAAACTGAACATAATGATGCACATAATGGAAAAATTAAAAATTAACTGACGTCAAATGTAACATAAAAATAGATATATTAATTCCCCCATTCACTTGTGGTTATAATGACAATAATCATAATGAAAATAATGGCTCAGCTCTGCTAATTTTACCGTAGACATTAACACATTGAGTAGCAAATCAGCGTATTGTGTAGGCACTGAACTCAGTTTCTAATGCCTTTTTGCTGCTGATGGTTCTTCAGCATCTGGAATTATTGGGGGTGGTGTTTGGTTAGTCTTAGGGGTACTGCCATTGTATTGGTCAATTTGTTGGTGAACAAAGAGCTCGATAATGATAATGACAGAGAAAGAGAAAGACGAGTGTTGCGTAATGTCTCTTCTCATATCATAAGTGTGTTATTATTGCCAAAAGGAGAAGAGATTTTAGTTGAGAATGATAATGTTTCTCAACCCCTTTTGTGGTATAAATGTACTTTCATAAAGTTGAGAATGGCCATTTGAGGCTTATGGCACATGTTCATCGAGTGTTTGCGATGGTTGCACCTTAAGGCAGAAAATGTGATGCTGTGTTATGCCATGAAAAGTTTTGGTACCTCTTTTAATAGCCAATAATCCATGGCAAGTGTAACGTATCAAATGATTCTCATGGTGGTAATTAGCCTTAAGTGGTCCATAGTGTGTCATATATCACGGCTCTTCACGTTAATGTCCATATACATGTTAGTTTAGGGCAAAATCAATACTAACGCTGTACACTCGCATATAACTGTACTCTCACACATCGCATTGATAAACATACACTTTCTCTAAAGTACCATTTCCCAATTGTATTTCCTGTATATATACGTTTCCCTCTCAATGCCCACAGCTCTGTGTGCGTTTTCCTTTACATAAAAAGATGAGTTAAGGTATTGTCAAATCACGTATCACTAATTTAGTTGTGGTTATGTTAAGTTTAATGTGATGCACTCTCATGTAAAGCCCCCTCTGACCCTAATATAATTAATAACGTATCTATAGCTAAATCATAGTTATAGATAAGTTACGGCTATAGTTATAGTTATGATATGTGAATGCGCAAAAAAGTGAGTGTTCGAAGAATCGAGAAGTGTGTGATTGAAGTAGAGAATTACAATGACATATCTCCACCCTCACAATTGCCTCCTCCAAAATACTACGATTTAATAAATCACTGAATTGCATCGCCAAAATAATGACATTTCATTTATTTTTATCACTGTCATCAGCGTTTATATGATAAAATGACAAAATCTTTATACTTTTTCTATATTTATTAAATACATTAAATATAAAATTACTGATGCATTATTTAAATCGCAGGAAAATTACAATTGACCATTTAACGGACCATTTAATTGACCATTACCGTTTACATATAATTGAAACTGTCATATTTGAACATGACCGATATACACATCTTTGATATTAACTATGAACACTCATTATGAGATAGTGTCACCATAGATCACAATAACCTGAAACACTGTCAATTGTCATCATAACATAAGGGATTACGTAGAGTGACTAAGAAGTTCAATATTTTAGGCTATTGAAAGCTAGAGTCATAGAGCTAGAGTCATAGCATCCGCCGCAATAACACATTTTCAAAGAAGTGTCCCAATACGGGATGCAAAATTTCTCTTTTAATTGTTCGTGATCATTTCTGAGAACATTTATTTGGTTTTTGAGTTTCACTGGAGTTTGTATCATTTAGGAATGTCATACTCTTTAAACTCTGACAATTCTTTTCAAATATTTTCAATTGAATCATTCAATTTCTTTTCGTACCTCAACCATTGTTTTTTGGAATTCTATGGTCCGACACAAGAACAGCACTTTCTTTAGTTAAGTTTTGGGCCCTTTTATAGAATGATGAAATTATCGTCAATTAGCGAAGGGATTCGAATTTAACTTAAACTTACCCTTAAGGCACTTAATAAAAGGGCCCAAAACTTAACTAAAGAAAGTGCTGTTCTTGCGTCGGACCATAGAATTGTGAAAACGTCCATATTTGAAACTTTTGACAAAGAATTAGATTCGACTTTTTGCATGTGACATGATTCCGCATTTGATTGTCGCATATTTCTGCAGCCCTTTTTCGAGTCTCAAATGTATTTATAAATTTAAAGCATTTTTCATTTTTGTATTGAACCAAATCATTGCCGAGACACGGAAGAGAGTCGATTTCCGCTGTTAAATAATTATTACATTAAACTATAATTAACATGACATGACATAACATCGTAAAAAAATATTTCTTACCGTATGTATTATGATTTAAATATATTAGTATAAACGATAACAGAATCTGTTTCATTATTAGTG
>LBFL01009033.1:7125-28790 GCA_000988845.1 Hypochthonius rufulus
TATCTTATTTAAAAATATAACTTTTGTGTGATATAAATTTTGTTCTAAAAGTGCTCGAAAAACTATTATATCCGCTGTTTGTGTAAAATTCATTAAAATTACACAAAAAAAATAATTATTTAAATTAAGTTAAATGCGAAAATAATAAAATAATAAAAAATAAGACATAATCAAAGACATAATCAAAGAAATAATAAAAAATAGGATTTAATTTACTTTAAACTGCAGTAAAATTTAGGAAAATATTTACGAAATATATATTCTGATTAAATTCAACGCCTCTGTTAAGTGCTAAAATCCCATTTTACTTTAGGGTAAAAATAATTAAATTTGATTTAAATAAAACTATAATAAGTTATTAATAATGCACTAACTTTGTGTGACGGGATAATAATTAAGTGATACAACCCTTAAACTAACACAACCAAAAATCTTAGTCTTAAATTTCATATTCAAAAAATATTGAATTAAATTTGTATATTTATAATCATTAATCATAACCGAATCCAATAAATGGAAGCATCTTTAGTACATTTACATGGCCAAATGTAATACCTATGATTAAGTTCATTTAAATACTCGTTTTTTCCTAATGATTTTACCATTGCATATTACAACAATGCCATTGATGATCGTCACATAATACTTTCCTACAATTACAATCACAAACTCTCCCTCAACCGTAATATGCAGGATTATAGTAAAATCACATTAATCTAGAGTGACAGTGTTATATATCATTAATCTCCATATAAAAATACTATCATTTTATGAATTATAATAAAATTAAGTGACCAGTGACTAGTAACTAATTTGGCAATTGTTTTCAATTAGATTAAAACCCTAAATAATTTCATTTAATACTTTTTGCCTGTTTATGTATTGTATTGTATTGTAATGTCAAAAAATTAATTTGTGGTGATTTATCGGATATAATTCTGAACTGTGCCAAAATTAATCTTAAAAAATGGAATATAATGGAATATTAACAGACTTTCGTTGCATAAAATCACATTATAAATGATTTTGTATGAAGAGAATTGAATTTTTTCCTATAATTAATAATGAGCAAAATTTCTATTGAAGAGCTGCTTATATCGTATACTCCATTGTTGTATCATCTATTGTTTCAAACCTAATAAATGCGATCCCCGAATAAAGGCAATAATAATGGAAAACTTAAATGAGAAGTGATTTTTCGTTGGGATTTGTCACGTCACGATGACCATTAACTTCATCATATAACACAACACCAGAGTTAGCATCGGGTGTCGATGGATGACTTCGTTCGTGTGAAATGCTGGTCCGTGACGACGCACCCGGTGATGGTTTACTCGTCTGTTGCTTTAACTTAGGGCCTTCACTTTTTCTACGGTCAGCCACTGGTGCAATATTAGGTGCTGATAATGAAGTGACATTCCCAAATGCCCTATCGAATTCCAATTTAATGTGATCCTCTTCTGAATCGACATCAACAGACTGTGATCCCCTCTGTCGTTCCATAAGTGTCGCACGAATCGCTGCTTTATATATATTCTTCGGGACTTTCATATACGATGTCGTCTCAACGCAAATCACAGAATAATCGGGCACAAATACGGGAACGCTTCCAATTGTTGTAACATGAACATCGTGTGATGGCATTGTTGTTCGGGCAATCATTGACGCGGAAGACACTGTCGGCAGTGGTGGTTTATTGGGATTATCCAATGCATGACCGGTGCCATCAGTAGCTATTGACAAACGTCCCATAGAAGTTGATTTCGATACCTGTTGCTGTTCGTTTTGAGTCAATTGCAGTGACGCGACACCGAAATATGAAAATGGTCCCGAATCAAATTGAAGGTGTTCTTTACCAACAGTTACCCGCACTCTCCCCTCTAATATCATTATGAAGTAATCAGCGGGAACACCCGCAGTGTAAAGTATTGCTCCGTGAACATCTTCCGGTTTTACATCAGCTCCGGAATTTAAACCCGGAAATTGACCGAACTGTTCAATTCTCACCTCGAAATACACTTTTTGCGCCATAAGACGACGCAATACGATTTCCGAGAGATATTCTTTTGTAAATGGTTCAACGGCTATAAATTAATATAATTACAAAATATTCATTTATTTAATACTACAGATGTTATTTGATTTTATGACATTCAATTTTATGAGATTATTTGTTAGTTCCATATCATATAACTAATGTAAATTATACGATTTTATGGTATTTCAATTTTATGACCGAATCGGTCCCTTCAGTGCCAGAAAATCAAATTACTGTATTAATTAATTAATTAATTACTCTCACCTGTGGAGAGGTACCGAAATGTCGCGAGTGCGTGTTGTGATGATATTATGTGACTCCCCTCTTGACCCGCACCGAGACGAACAAAATCAGAGTAATTCGGTCGTGAAAGTGCCTCTTTACGTTTTTTCTTTGCACGATTATCCGCTGCAAACACAACAATCATATCAATTAAATTAATAATTATATGCATTAAATGCATTTATGAGTAAAAATTAGAATCAATTGTCAATGTATAATTATATTAAATTATATTAAATTCAATTATACAGAGAGTTCATTATAAAAAAAGAAAATTTTCCCATATGAATGACTCACTTATCACATCAGTTTCATCGACAATCTCAGTTTGTATCACTTCTTCAATCACATCTTCTAATGTTACGACACCATTTAATTCATAAACAGGATCATTAATACCGTCGTCCATAATTCGACGAACAAATGCCATATGTGATTTGCCTGTGATTAAAATTATCAAATTATAATTAAATCCAAATTTATTATATCAAATTAATTACTCCCGTTCATGATTTAATGTGTTATTAATATAAGTAAATACACTCAAAAGCAAATTTAAATTATTAAAAACATTTTGAATATCAATATTCTCATATTCTACATAATGATTAATGCCCGGAAAGTTATGGATATATTGCTACGGTCACCCTAATTGTGATTTAAGTCACCGTAGCAATATATCCATAACTTTCCGTGCTTTAATAATAATGTATATATTTTTAATAACGCATTAATTTCTCGTAACGGCATTAATTAATTAAATTAATTAATTAAACATAACCATACCCTGTTTGAACTCATTAAGCATAACATCTAAGGTGACATCCTCATATACAAAATAAAGCGGATGCTTATAAAATTCAATAAGTGTTTGGAGTGGGGTTTTATCGTCGGGATCAACGAATGCCAAATCTTTGACGTGTAATAACGCAACGATATCAATTCGTTCGTTATCATAAATGGGAACTCTCGAATATCCCGATGATGTTATTTCATTAACCGTTTCAAAATCCAAAATCGAAGATAATGGAAGCATATAAACGTCATCCAATTTCGTCATTATTTCCGACACTCGAATCTTTTTTAATCTCAATGCTCCTGATATTATATTCACCTCATCTGCTTCTAAACGATTGTAATCACGTGTCACGTGAATATATTCCATTAATCGTTCCCTGTCATAGACATTACCGATTTCCTCACCTATTTTTAAGTAAAACTATTGTATTAAAGTATTATCGTAAACTTATGTCTATGTGTTGTTAATTATATATATATATATATACAAACTATTATAATGTAAATTATCTCTATAACATAAACGAATCGGAATCAAATATGTTATATTAACCTCAATAACTTGAAAACTTAGTTTATAATAAACATAAGTTTATATGTAATATATTTACGATAGAGAGGTTTAGCTTAAACCTTTTACTACCAAATTATATCAATTGATTCTCAAAATTGTGGAACATAAATGTAAATATGTTCCGAATCTTTGACATATAAGCAAATGTTTTTATAATTTCATAAAAATAAAGAGTGATAAAAAGCTGAGGTTATAAATTGAAAATAGACATAAATGTGAACGGATATAAATCGGTAGTAAAAGTAAATATTTTAATTTCGTGCCTATTACCCGCACACGGCGTATAACCCGCACACGGCGTATAACCCGCACTCTTTGTTTTATTCTTTAAAGGCACTTATTTTACCAGATTACCCGCGGGTAATAGGCACGAAATTAGGGTAATTAAAAAAGCTTAAAAATGTTTTAAAATGAAAATACCCAAAACTTTATCCAAAATTTTCGAAATGGGATATGACAATGGGAAAGTCGCGATCATAAATATATACGTGAGCCAAACTGTTTGCGCCCCCACTGCAAGACCGTGACGAGAACATAATGCTTGAGGTATAATTTCACCGAAAACAACAATTGCAAGTGTTGAACCGATCACCGCGAAAAGACCTGAAAATTACATTTTTAAAAATATTATTAAATAAATCAAATCAATAATCATTAGTGTGTCATTTTATGATAAAATTTTCATAGAAATATTCATATTTTAAAAAAACATGCGTTTTGAAGCAAATTTTTAGGCATATAAAACGAAATTATACATTTTTAAGAATTTCTAATCCATTTTTACATTATGTAAAAAGTTGAAAAATATTTATTCCTATGCATACATAAACTCCTGTTTTAAAAACCTCTATAATTTCAACAGATTGTTGAGATCCCATTGATTAACATTATAAAAAACCTTTATTACTTGAAAATATTCTTATCATGAACAAAATTTTTGGACAGCAATATGTTCAAGTTATGGAGGTTTATTACACAAAAATGTGTCCATTCTCCATGTAATGATCGGATTCGGACATATCTGAAGTTTCTCAGTGACAACTCAAATCAATGATTAAGTCCCAAAGGACTAAAAACTGCTATTTTCATAAAATGAGACACTTTGATAAACATATAAATACCTGAGACGAGATCATCCATTAAAATGGTTAGTGTCGTATTTACGAGAACATTACCGAGAAGTAAAGAACAGAGAAGATAATTTCCTCTTTTACGTACCGGTGTAATCGCACGTGCGTAACGCTTTTCGCTTTCAGTACCACAGGTAACGATCACCTTAAAATATCAAATCAAAATTCAAGTTTAGTATAAGTGTTTTACCGTATTATTTTAATACAATTTATTCACATGTTTATATAAAATATTTTTTTAATGAAATAAAAGAAAATTCATTAATAATTTTCATTAATAAATGAATCGATTATATTTAAATAACTTTTAACGGACTCTTAACACATGAAAAGTTAAGAATTGTTATTTATTCGCTTTAATTACTTAATGATAACTTTCATTGTAACGAACAATTAACACATTCGATAACGAATGATATGATATTTATGCTTTTAACTGTAAACATATGTTTAACTATTAATTGTCTAATCAAATCACTGTTATTTTTCTCAATATTTTAATATCAGATAAAAGTATTGTCATTTTGAACAGCACTTTAAAGATGTGATATATATTTATATATACATATGTTTACATCCGATACGATTGTAGAAACATTAAAACTGTAAACAGATGTTTGTAAATCTCAGATAATGTTAATGTTAATACGTTAATGTGAATCAATACCTGTAATTCGTTTTTGTCTAATGCCATAAGACCTAAGTTCAGACCCGAGAATATACCCGAAAGCATTAATAACACACATAATGTAATTATTTGTATCCATAACGGCATTAAATGGCCTTCAGTCGGGGGTTCCGTCGAATTTGTAGGTTTGACTGTACTAACATCATTGACAATTACAGCATCACTCATCGGTATGTTTGAAACAGAAATGTGTTGATTCGAGTAAATCGTTTCATTATCCCATTGGGACGTTACAATGGCTTTGGATGTAACATAATTAATTAACATTTCAATTTAATTTCGCGATTTAAATACTAATTTATTGTTTATTTTTATTATTATTGTGATTTATTTATTTTCAGTACATAAATGTCGCCATTCAATTGTACCATAAGCATGTGTTAAAAGCAGCGTTTAACATAACTCAGTTGTTATTAGTTATGCACATTTTGCGCTTACGCAATACGCATGCGCATAATAATTGTACATTTTAATAGCGCGAGATTTTTTAGAGGACTTTTAAATTCATACAGAAACAAAATGTGTCTGTATGTATATGTGTCTGTCCGTCCGCAACAATTAAAATACGCCTTAACTTGGATTTATGTCCTTTTTCGTTTTATGTCCTCAGATTTTGAAATCATTTTGTACTTTTACATTAAAAGTAAGTTTATTTTTATGACCGATTCACATTTATGTCTCAAAACATAAATCCAGGTTATAGTGTATTTGAATTTGTAGTTTTATGTATTGTTACGAGCGTTTTGAATGGAAATAGGAATTCAATTGTTGCAAAGAATTTTGTATATTAAATCTAATTATTGTACATGATAAAGGCGCGAAACATCGGGCTTTTGATGCGTATAGATTTAAAAAGGTTTTATTTTAATAAAATTGATTTAATAAATATTTTGACGTAATTAATTATTTTGACGTAATTAATTATCTTAGAAAAAGCAAATATAATAGAGTGACACCGCAATGAAACATATGATATGTAAAACACATGCTTATTTCTTATTGTAACATTCACGTTCTGTTATAGTATTTTGCGGAAATATCGAGAATCGGATGAATGATATAACTCTTTACGGTAAAATTACCATATAAAAAGTGAATGGCCAAACAATGTGTTTCCTTTTATTATTACATATTATGCTGAAATCTCTATACTATCAGTAAGTATCTCAGATTCTCGATATTTCCGCAAAATGTTATATATTAAATAATCCGATCATTAATAAATAATAATAAATAAATAATAAATAAATAATAATAAATAATAATAAATAATTAATAAACAATTTTTGATATTTAAAAAATGTAATGTCAATTGTCCAATGATACCATTTAAAAAAATACATAAAATTGCATGAGCATAACACAATGACTAACAATTGGAAGAATTTAGTAATGTCAAAGGGCAGAGGATTTATAAGTGTTTTGAATTACTCTGTTTTTTAATTGGAAACTTTTGTAAGGGAATGTCACTATTATGGTACATGTAAAAGTCGTTTTTGTACTTTAAAAAATATCACATTTATTAATGACTCAATAATTATCATATTTAATTAATTAATTGCGGAATAATTAATGTAATCTTTGATTATAAAAGTTCATGTGTTTTTGAACGTTTAAACTTTTATTTTGACAAAAAACACGTGTTAAATCATAAGAACACGCGATTTGATATTACATAAAATCACTTTATTCATAAGAAATTTAAATTTAAAAAATTAACATTTAAATAACCAAAAATTATGTACCGCAATAAGTACCGCATAAGAAACAGTTGCGACAGTTACAGTCGAATTGAATCGTTTTTATATATCGGAGATCATTCATCAGCAACGGATGAGGAATTTATTCGGGAAAACGGTGTGAGGCGTATCATAACACTCGGGACAAAACCCATCGATCGGACCGCACATCCCGAAGATATGCAATATTTACATATCGATGTTAAAGACACTCCCGATACATATTTAATGAATCACTTCAATGACTGTTATCATTTCATATCGAATGGACAATCGAAGTATGAGACTGTACTCGTCCATTGCACTATGGGTGTGTCCCGAAGTGCAACAATTGTCATCGCATTTTTAATGAAAAAGTATGACATTAGTCTTAGTGAAGCAATGGAATTGGTCAAAGATATGAGAGAAAAGGTTAATCCTAATCCTGGATTTATTGCACAATTGGAATTGTATGAGGTTCTTAAGGATCTTCCGGAATTAGTAGTGATTGAATCAGATACTGATGATGATAATGATCGTAATAATAATTAATCTTAAATCTCATAAATGCTTTAAATACATTGTAATATATTGTTTTTTGATATTCTTTATTTGATTATTCTTTAGTATTATGATAAAGATTAAGATGTATAAAATACATACATGAACATGACTCATTATTGTGTAATTAAAAAATATTCTGTAATTAAATGATGCAAATCAATGATCAAAACAAATTTGTAATTAAAAAAAAACATTTCATATAATTTAAGTGTTTTTTTAAATTATATTTCAAGCGTTTGAAATTAAATTTAATGATAATTTAAACGTTTAATTTACATATGAAATTATCTGATGATTCTTTAAAGATATTCAATCAATAGTAAAGCTAAAGTCGTTAGGCGCGGTTAAACTAAAATTATTTTGTAAATTTATTGTGTAATAAATATAAAGAAAACAGTAATTTGCAGTTAAATTTATTCAAAACCAACAAAAGTATTTTAGATTTTTAAAAAATATTTTTCAAATAAAAAATGCAAAATATAAATCCATAATAAGTTTTCCGATACCATTAAAGTTAAATGAAAAGACCCCCCAAAAAATACTTAAACTCCCCAAACATAAAAATATGTCTTTTGCCATTCGGGTAAATAATTAATTAACGGAGTGATTAACCGTCCAAACAATGGAATGTGATCGGAGAAAAATCTCAATGTCCTTAAGATTCGATCTTTCGTAAAACGATCATAGAATGGTGATCGTAAGAGATACAACAGAAGTGCAAATGACCGTTGACCCAATTCAATACGTTCATTAACGTTCCATAATTTATTCGGCGGATCACTCAATAGTTTTAAACTGGACGCATCGAGTCCTAAGGCCACTAAATACGGTATCCATGCATTTGGCCCAAAACCGGCGACAGTCACGAGATGCGCGACCGGACGTATGATATGCAACACTTCACCAATCAATTGGTAATCATTAAGTGGTGATGGTGCAGCATTCTTCTTCTGTTTCTCTAGGAATTGTCTGACAGTGACGGTCTCATGGGGGGACATCCATGTTCGTTGTGTTCGTGGGGGGGCATTATCAATCGTACGCATTAATCGTCCCGAACGTTTCAATGTAAATGTACTGTTATCCATTGATTCGCATTCTTCAATACCGGAAGTAATTTGAACATCACCGGCACCTGAGAGTGGACCATTACTAGCAAATGATTGTGTTAAGTCTTTTGTACGATCCAATGGCACAATCGGCAAATTTCTTTGCATTCCCTGATTGTACTTTAATAGTAAAGTCAATCGGATAATTGCCCTTAAATATTAATACATAATCATTAATCACAATTATATTTACAATTAATTAATTAATTACTTTGTCAATTGTATCACCGCAATCACAGTCCATCGTCCGAATTCACCGTAAAGTCTCAATGATGCGAATTCAGAAAACACTGAACTATACTCGATTATTGAAAGAAATGTCTGGAGTTTTTCAACGATCACATTCTGTTTATTAATAAAATAAAATATATTAATAATGATCATGATAATCAATTTATAATCATACATTTCCATTACGTGAACATATATATTGAGAGATCCTAAATTTGTATTCATCTTAAAGAGGTTTTTACATAATGCAAATACTTTTGTATAATTTTTACATACTCATGTATAAAATCATGTCTTAAAAATCAATTTTATAATATATAAAAATTCAATATATCAGTGTTCACGGTATAGAAGTTTTGCTATAATTATAATAATTTACAGGATTTAATTGAATATCCGCGGCTTTTCTCAGTATCGCATCATTCAATAGAGTTAATAAACTTGAGGCTGAATATAGTAATTCTGATATTATATGTGAATTCGACACTTTTGTTGCTATAAAATTACAAATTAATAATGTAATTTAATTATAATTCAATTGCGCAATTAATGAGTCACGTGACTATACCTGTGGTTAAATACGAAATCCATCGCAATGATGATTCAATTTCTGATGCTAAAAGTGGATTTTGCTTAACGAATGTTCTATAATTTGAAATCCAATTTTTCATTGAATTTAATATTAATTGATAATTCTGTTCCATTATTATATAAATTATTTAATTTTTAAATAATTATTAAATAATTTTATTTATTTATTTTAAAACATTTCCAATGATTTCAAAATGTAAACATAAACAAATGATTCCCTTTAAATGTCAATATCTTGTTTTAGGCATATTAAGCACAAAGATGAGATCATTCTCGTAATCAAATATTACATAAAAATATATCATATATAATAATTATACGACAAATATTTACTAAACGATAATTCTGAAGCCATTCATGGGGATGGCAGTCGCTTAGAAATATTATCGGAATGTAAAACATATGCGAAATTCTTAGTGTTGAATTCGCGTTCTGTTATATTCAATAATTCACTTATTAATAAACAATTTTAAAAGATTAAAATTTTAATTTTTAAAAATGGAATTTAAAACAACCGAAATTTGCATGCGAAATATTACAATGACCGACAATATGAAAATTAGTACTGTCAAAGGTAAAGTAAATACATTCTTTGAAAATGCTTAGTCTTTTAGTTGGAGATTTTTGTAATGGACTGTCACCATCACGAACCATGGACAATTAAATTCTTAAACAAATAATGTTATATATTTATAGTAAAACGTAATTTATTAATATTGCATCATTACCATGACAATCATTCCAATGGCGGTGAGTGTCAATAGTGACTAAAAAGCGATAATAGTTTAATAAAATAAAATAATTAAATAACTTTTATAATTAAATATAAGAATTAATTAATTAATTGTATACAATAAACTTATATAAATGTACACGTATCAAATGAAACCGGTCAAATGTTAAATGAATAAATAAATAAACAAAAAAAATAAAATAAAATATAACGATAATAATAGAATTATTAAATTTTGTAAATTTCGATCAATTGTTGCAACAACAATGACAACATCGTCAGAGGACGTATTACGGCTCTTTGAACATGTTCGGGTCAAGAAAAATGATGGGTCATTGTATATAATGGGGGAGCGCATCGCATGGATGCCCAACAATAGGGATACATTTACGATTTCGCATAAATATAGTGATATCAAAACACAAAAGATTTCACCCGAAGGAAAACCAAAGATACAATTACAAGTGGTGTTACACAACAATGGTCAAACACAGTAAGGAGTGAACCGTTTTATATCACCTCAAACGGAATCCGCGTCATTAGAGATATGCTCATTTATTTATATTTTAAATTGTAAATGTTAAAAAAAAGTATATTTAAAATGAAAAGAATTTTAATATTTTAAATATACACTTAAAACTCGTTAATTTTGCACTCCGATTTTCTTGATTATTTAATTTTCTTTACGTATTTTGACTGAACATATTTGTCAAGAAAAACGATAATTGAGTGTACACCTAAATTTGGATTTATATTCTCTCATTTTTGTCTTTTTTGTTTTATGTCCACAAATTTTAAAATCACTTTTCATTTTTACATTAAAATACGTATCTTTTTATACCAGATTTACATTTATGTCCCACTTTTTCTGAGAACCGTCGCAGAACATAAATTCAAGTTTAAAGCGTATATTAAAATATACTTTTTTTTAAACATTTACAATTAAAGATATAAATGATCATTTCTCGCATATCGCGTATACCGTTATTAAAATGTATTATTAAAATGTATTATTAAAATGAACACTCTTTACTGTGCAGTGAAAAGACAGGGGAACTCTCAACGACATTTCAATTTCTTAATCCGTTGGGAATTAAAGTACAATTAAGTGACCGGAATGAGGTTAAAGAATTACTTCAGCATTTATTAGCGAAATTTCAGCGTAAATTATCCAAAGAAATGGAAGAGAAATTAAATATTTTACAAAAGGATAATGTATTATTTGAACTCTATAATCAGCTCGTAACATCCGGTGTCATAACATCTGAAGATTTTTGGTTAAATTACGCAACAAAACGTATCAATAAAATACAAGAAATACCAAAAGTTCAATCGGTTGGTG
The DNA here is from genome assembly GCA_000988845.1 of Hypochthonius rufulus. Lineage (NCBI taxonomy): Eukaryota > Metazoa > Arthropoda > Arachnida > Sarcoptiformes > Hypochthoniidae > Hypochthonius > Hypochthonius rufulus. The sequence continues at coordinate 18,921 of LBFL01009033.1, forward strand.
TTAATGCAGCATTTTTATCCGATATTAAACCCGAAACTGACGGTTGTAATGGAATTAAATATAACATAACTAAAGACATAATTGAATCGATATTCCGTACGTATCCGGCAGTTAAGCGTAAACACTTTGAAAATGTCCCGCACAAAATATCGGAACCGGAATTTTGGCAGAGATTTTTTCAGTCGCATTATTTTCATCGCGACCGGAATTGTTCGTCAAAAGATTTTTTTAGTGAATGCGCTAAGAATGATGAATCGGATATTAGACGCGCACTAATGAATGGCATCGATGATCCGTTCGTTGATTTATGTCAATTCGATGATAATAATTACATAAGTGAAGGTTTTAGTAATCGTATCGATGATAACATTTATATAAATAAATCAGATAATAGTATATCATCAGCAAATTTGGCGCTCATCAAAAGGTTTAATCATCATTCAATGATGGTACTCGAAACGTGTCTTAAATCATCCGATTCACAAACATATTCTCATCCCGTTATGAATGGCATTGTTAAAAAAGGGAAAAGTCAATCGGCAATTAATAGCAACAATGGTAATAATGATAATAATAGTGTTTGTGAAGAGACCATCACTAATACCGAACAAATCGAAGCCGAAAAGGAAAGGATTAGGAAATTAAAATTATTAGAAAAGACAATTCATGAGGATTTAGAAAGTTATGATAAACACGAAAAAGTCCATTCAAGAATTAGTATTACAAATCGAGATCCTTATTTGGCCGGTCCAATACCAAATGTTGACTGTGATATGAATACGTATTCATCGACTGTTAATGGTTATAATACTTTTGATGATAATGATTTGAAATTGTATTATCATCACGAGTCAATCATCCATAATTGGAACCCCCAATTGAACCGGTCACTGACGTCACAATCGGCTATAACAGCATTGAGTGAGTTATCACCCGGCGGTGCATTAATGAAAACATCGCATACGAGTAATTTAAGGGATGAAATCAGTAATGATATTCAAAAGGAGTTGAAAAGTCTTTCGCGATCATTGAATGAACTTTTGCGACACTTTTGGTCGTGTTTTCCCGTAACGACACCACAATTAGCAGATAAAGTCGAACGGATGAAAGTGACGATTGAGGAGTTTCAGTTTAGGAAACTGCAACCGTTTAATGAGAAATTAAAAATCGAATATCATAATCAAAACGTGAGTTTTGATTTTTTGAATTTTATTTATAATTCTAATTAATTTTTATAAGTTAAAGCAGTGTGTCTTTGATTCACCATAAATTTCCCAAAATTAATATTGAGTTTTTCAAATATAATTTCCACATTAACCCCTTTAACATAAACAAATAGACTCGAATCATAAATTTTTTCTATTCCAATCTCTATAACGCTAAATTCTCTATATCTTAAACATAAATTTCTTTCATAAATGTTCACATTAAAGGGATTTAAATGTAAACGTATTTACAGACACATGATGAAAAATTTTAATATGAATGTTAAAAGATGATTTAATTAATCAAAAATTCTCTAAATTTTTGTTGTATAATTAATTTGATATTTATTAAATGTTTTGATTTTAGATGACCGCTCATTTGATGCATCAGCTTCAAATTGCATTTAATCGATTTAACAGTTTTCAATTGAAATATAAAGCGGTACGTAATGGTAAATAATCTCATCATTCGACGGGCGTATTATGATTGAGTAATAATGCGTCACAATAATTATAATTCATTTTATTAGTTATTTGTAAATTTCAGTGATTATTTTGTTATCATCACAAATATTAATATGATATTAATTATTATAATATTTGACATAATTTTTTCAAAAAAATTGTTTTAATTAATGCATAAATATGATTATTGTATTCAATTTTTGTATGTCATTAATGTTTTGGCATTTTTCAATAAGAACTGAATAAAAAGTTATTAATAAATTCATAAGATTTTATACTAAATTGCAATGGTGTTTATGTCTTCTCATTTATATGTCCATTTTTAATTTACTACTATTAAAGTTTATATTTTCTCCGTTAACAAATAATTTTCACCGCGCGCGGCACTACCGGTGGCGTTAACAAAAATCTTTCATCCGTTATTTAATTTTCAAGTGATACGCGGTTCAGTGCATAAAATGGGTGAAAATTATTTGTTAACGGATGAAATATAAATGTTAATATAGTATGTTGACATTTTCATTTTTACATTAAAATTAAAATATGTTTTATTTTATGTACAATTCAGATATACATTTATATTTATGTCCTGCATTTTGAAAATATTTTACCATTCTGATGCCACACGGAGCAGGTGCAGTTTCTAGGATTATTAAAATAGCGATCTTAGATGTTTAGATCTTTGTACTTTATAATATGGCAAAGTATTAACATTCCATTAGAGATATCTGAGAAAAACGGATTTAAAATGTAATTGATTTAGATTCAGAATGTCAATAAAATGTTTCAAAAATCCAAAATTTCATACATTTATAAGTTTAAAACCTGTTTTTTCCATTTCACTATACACCATCATCTGCATTCCCGTGGCATGAGAATAGTCCATGGACTAATGATTGTCCCATGGAAGATCTGTGAATATCTTTATTCTATCACTTTTATTTAGGTCTATAATATTTCACAGAAAAACATATCACAGAACACATTTTACAGAAGAAATAATTCATAGAATAGACAATTCACAGAATGGACAATTCACAGAATGGATATTTCATAGAATGGACAATTTCCAGAAGAAACAAGTCTAATTTCCCACCGGGTGTTCGGATCGACCCGAAACTGGTCTCAATCAATTCCCGTCACCGAAAACATAATAATTTGTGGGAAATTCCCGCCGGTCACTTCGGGATCATAATTTAATTTTATTTAAAAATATATCGTGAAATATATCATTCTGTGAATTGCACTTTCGGTGAAATGTTCATTCTGTGATGTGTTTTTCTGTGAAATGCATCGCTCCCCTTTTATTTGTATGAGAGTGATAAGAATATTTTTATTCTTAAGATAAGAATAACTTTCATGAGACAATCCGTACCTTTATGCATATGCGTGTGCAATTAACCGGTTCTTTGCAATATAACACTGGATTTACATTCCTGGGATCTCATTCAATGATGTAAGAAATTTTTGACATACCTTTTAATGGAAAATTTTGTTTAATGCAAAAAATAAAAGGATTAAATTAATATATTCACTTTATTTTATAATCAAATTATTTCTTTTTACACAAATCTCATTCACTTTATAAACAGTGTTTTAATTTTTAAGTATTAAATTTTTAAATAAATTTTTATATAAATTTTTATATAAATTATACAATTATTATATATAAAAGTAAATAAAAAACTTTCAAAACGCGCGCCGTAATAAAACTCAAACGCTGATATCTGCGATTAAACAAAAAGCAAATAAACAGATTAACTGCGCATGTGCCTCATTATACAGATAATGGGTTTTGTGCCGTTCACATATAAACTCATTTAATGGCTGACCTCACATTTTTCTGAAACAATAAAATTATTAATAACTTTTTTTAAAATAAAAAAAGTATAATATCAAAATGAGTGATAATCCATCGCCATCGTCACATCAGGAGACAACAATAGTCTTTATGCCATCATCACCCCAACAAATTATTTTAGCGGAAATTCAGGATTCAGAGGCGGGTACAACTGAATGGGCACAGATCAAGACTAACATTACCATGGATGATGATGATGATGATAATCATCATCGCGATACGACACTTCCACCGTCGGAAGGATTAACGCCCGTTACTAATTGTTGCATTAAGAAACAATGTTATGCTAAATTTGCTGCTCCGGTACAAGAGGATTGTTTCAATCGGTATTAATATTCATTTTTATTGCAATTTTTACAGAAAATTTTTTTATTTTTATTCATTTTTTTTATTTTTATTCATTTTTTTACACTCGAGAAACACATTAACACAGAGTGAGTGTAGTGAATTGATGTGACACTTATATATGTCACTCACTCATAGTGATAATTATCACTTTCAACTCTTCAGTTGACTCTCGATTTATGTCCCGGCGAAGGGCCGAAGAAAAATTAGACATAAATGTAAAGGGAACATAAAAGGAAACATAATTTTGTGTAAAAGTGAAAAGTTATTTCAAAATATGCGGACATAAAACAAAATACATAATTAGGGGGACATATATCGAGATTGAACTGTACATATTTAAATGTGTGTATATAATTAAATAATATATAATAAATAAAGACCGGAAATATATTTACTTATTGCTACGGTCACCCTAATTGTGACAGTCTGAAAAATAAATAGGGTGACCGTAGCTATAAATAAATATATTCCGGTGTTTAATAATAAAATATACAGATTTTGGTCAATAAAAAGCAAAACGAATCAAAACTATTTTCTCGCGGGACTCATGTCAGCCGAAGACCCTAAACGTATGGTGCAAAACCCCGTCCGACACAACAAAAGCCACAGTTGGAGCTATTTTGTTGATGTGCGGGGCAAAAAGGTTCAGGTCTGTCAGAATTTCTTTACCGGAGTTTACGGTATTTCGAGTTCCAAAATACAAACGATTCAACATAAGTTAGTGCATGGGGAATCTCTCGATGATCTCAGAGGCAAATTCTCTAAGAAAAAGAAGAGAATCAATAGTGAGACTGAAACTGTTGTGACTAAAGCTAAGAGAAAGAAGAAATGAAAACAAATTAATTATACAATTATTGTTAACCTTTGCTTTTCTTCAGTTAACAAAAGTTTTTATAATATCGTTGCTTTTCACGTGGTGTTAGCAAAACTCTTTCCTTCATTAACAAATCATTTTCACTCATTTTTCTACACTGAACATCGTATCGTGTGAATCTTATTTGTCAATTGAGGAAAGTGTTTTGTTAATGCGCGAGGATATGCACAGATATGGTGAAAGATTTTAGTGAAGGAAAGATAAATGTTAATTGTATTATTATCATTGGTATTGTATAATTATTAATATTTTTTATACAATTTATTGACTGTGAATTACAATTAAATATAATTTGAACATTATATTTAGGGTTTGATTCTATTACTGTAAAAGTGTGAGGATTTTAATATTCATTATCATAATAATCGAATACATTTTCAGTGATATTAAACTTTAATCTGAATTTTTCGTGTTTCAGAACCGTGAACTGAAATTTAATAAATTCTTTAATTTATTAATTATTAAAAGTTAATTAAATTTTAATTTAAAAGTCTTTAGACATTAAAACATTCATTTATTTTGCAATTGATTTAAAATATGAAAAGAAAAACCTTTACTTAATACGGAAATAATTGAGTACAATAAAATCATATAACAAATCACATTATTAATTGTAAGTTAATTAAACATTATCTAAACATTTTTGTGTTATTATAACACTGTATTCGGATATAATTATCGGGTTTTTTTTGCTTAACATTATTAAACATAAATCTTTAAATAAAAAATTACTAAACAAACATTTGTTTCTATTTTTAAGAAATTAATAATCGTAATATCCCATTACATATTATAACATAACTGTTTAAATTTTTCATTGGCCTACAACAATGTGAGTATTGCTGTAAATTGTTGTTATAAACCATTTCGACAATGTTTTCTATCGTTGCAGAGCATTGTTTTAAGTGGTGGGGACTCCAACAAACCAATTCTGGAATCCCGGGTATCGATTACCTTATCTAAAACTCTATGTGGCAAATTAGCAATGCATTGTTGTGCTGCAATAATTACTATGGTATAGACATTGTTGTTAAGACATTTAAGAATTAATCACAACAGTAAATTTTTCATTATACAAAATTTATTGTAAATTTTTCATGGTACAACATTGTGAGTATTGTTGTAATTCATTGTTACAAACCATTTTAACAATTCAATTTCCCTGAATTTTATTCATTTTGACCTGAGACCCGATAAAATATTTAAACCGTTTCGTAATGAATAAAGCGTCTCAAAAAGAATAAAAGAATATTTTTTATGGTAAGAGATATCATCGAATAACTTCGGTTGTGTCCGAATCATGACAAAACATGACCAATGGACATGTATTGTTTGAGAATAAAAAAGAATATTTCAGGTCAAAAAGAATAAATTAGAATAATTATGATGTATGAGAATAAAATTATTAAATAAGAATATTTTGATATATTTAAGGATTTTAGCATACAATATCATTATTTGTCATGGTATTCAAGGGCGCCGCCAGGATTTTCTCCGCGGGGGGGCGTCCAGAAAATTACGCTTAGGAACAAATTATTTTTTTCTTTTTAATTTGTTAAATTGATTCTGTTCCAAAAATCCAGGGGAGGGCAAATGCCTGGCTTGCCCCCCCTCCCCTGCCGGCGCCCATGATGGTATTAGGCATTAGCTTGAGAAAAATTTTATAAACGGCAATGAAAATTGTCACCTAAATTTTTAATTATGATGAAAAGATATTATATAGTCATAAATCAACAACTTTTTCCATAGAAAATTTATATATTCAAATATTGCGCTATTGAATTACGTGATACAAAAAAATTGATTTTTCAAATTTAAGTCAAATGAGAGAGAGTTTCATTTAAAAATTTAATGATAAATCTTATCATTATTCGCCTAGGTCCGAAATTTTTCTAAGTCTTGAGGGATCTGATAATTCTTTTCCTGTTTCAGGGGGGAGGGGTAGTCAACTTTGAACTTTACAAAGCATTTTTCTTAACAATTTTTCCATTTTTGCAATTTTCGAGGTGAGGGTCCCGTTTTTTCGAAATTCCGAAGGGGGTCGGACTTTACCCAGACCCCCAGACCCCCCTTAAGCAAATATTGCTTACATGGTTCTCTTATCTAATTTTTCATCAATATATTGAACTTTAAATTAAAAAAGAATAAAAAAGAATAAATGAGCATTTCAGAAGAATATTTTATGCATGAAAAAAGAATAAATTGTGACGCTTTAGTAATGAATCATTACTAATGATATGCGACAGACATTCAATGAGTGCGGAAAAAGACAAAACCAATTGATTTGTAATTTAGTTTCACAAATGAACATAAATTATTAACAAATAACCAATGACTTTAAATTTTGCGATCAAAAAAGTGTATTTTTAGTTTAATTGAAATTGATTTTTTAGTTTTGCAAGGATATTGTTTTATGTATTGAGGTTTCCTTGTATATTTCCATGATTTAACTTTTTGCTAATACACAAAAACCTCCGTAACTTGAAAACCTCCATAATTTGAACAAAAAATTTGAATCGCAATATATTTAAGTTATGGAGGTTTTTGTGCATATGAGTATATAGTGAGTAAAGCCTTACATTTTATTCTTTTTTATGTATAAAATATTCTTTCAAAATGCTCATTTATTCTTTTTTAATTTAAAGTACAATATTTTAATGAAAATGACGTAAGAGAAACATTTTAACATTTATTTTAAGACTTTCAATTAAAACGGTCTCTAATTTCATATAAAATTGCCTTAAATTTTAAAACGGTTTTTGTTATCATCCCATAGCGCCATGTTTGAATATTGAAATTTTACATGAAAAATGTTTATGATCGCCAGACAAGCATGTGGCTTGAGGGGGGGGGGCACTAAATCTTGACCCCTACCTAGCCTTCCTTTAGAAAATACTGTTTAGGTTTTATAATTGTATAATCCTTTTTATCACAATTAAGAATTTAGCTTTCAATTTTTAATTTCGTTTTCGCGATTTTTCTCGAATTATTGAAAAATTCAATAAAAGACGATATTTTTTGATAATATCCTTAAATATTCCAAAATATTCTCATATAATCTTTTTATTCTCATACATAATAATTATTCTAATTTATTCTTTTGGGTGCGAAATATTCTTTTTTATTCCCTCACAATGAATGTCCATTGGTCATGTTTTGTCATGATTTGGACACATCCGAAGTTATTTGGCGATATCTTTAACCATAAAAAATATTCTTTTACATAAAATGTAAGACTTTAATAATGAGCAAGCGGCTCATAGATCAGTTCCCCATGTGCTCTCAGTGTTTGTTCCCCCATTTTTGCAATTATTAATTAAATTCATTAAATTATTTAATTGTGATTAATTTATTAATTTAATCCCTAATGTCCACATATTGCAGTTTTTAAATAAATCATATTTCGCTGAAATTAATATTCGTAAAAACGTGCATTTTATTGTTCACATTATAACTAATAATAGACAAAAGGTATTGAATTTGGTAAAGTATTTTTATCCCTAAAATAATTTCGATTTTTCCCAAAGGGTATAGCAATAAAAAATTGCAAATAAAAATGTATAATAATTGACCCTTACATATTATATTATATTGACCCGCACTTTAAATCTTTTTAACATTTTTTATGAATATTAAAATTCCCTGAATTTTTTGGTTATTTTTCATATAAATGATAAACATTATGCAAGTATTTGTAAGTTTAGTGAAAAAGTGTTCAATTTGAGCGGAAAATTTAATTTTATAAAAATGTCCGTTACTAATTATAACGTCGGACAATCTGTATAATCAACCACTTTCCATTGAAATTGACGTTCACTCAGTAATCCTTTCAAATATGCAACTGTTCGAGTATCTAAGTTTGTGTCTCGTGACAATATTATTGCGAATTCTAAAAATTGTGTGTTAATGATTAATATTTTTAATAATTATGTTTATAGATTACCTGTAAATACTCCGGTTAAAAGATTATATGAACATGAATATAATAGTTTATAACGTTCATAATCAATATCCAATATTCTGATCTCATCATTGGGATTACCTTAATTTTTATAAAAATAAATATATCAGACAATAAATTTGCAAAAAGTGAGGATACACTAAAACTTCGTTGAAATTAAAGAGTGTTTTTATTAAATGATTTATTTCGAAACATTTTAATTGTGTAATTCTTTAATTATATTTAAACTTTTAATTTCATACTCAATAATCAATTAAAATTTGGCACGCGACAGGTATTTGCAGCCCATAAATCTGCAACGGGCAGCCTATAACATTAGGGGGCGTCAATAGACAAACCAAAATTGACTGAATTAAAGTATTAATTAAATACACATTTAGATAATTAAACACTATTATAATGAACGGATTAAATGGTGACTCAAAGAGATCACTTATGAGTCATAAGTAAAGACCGGAATATATTTATTTATAGCTACGGTCACCCTATTTAATTTCCAACTTATGAGTCAATTGCATTAGAAAATTGTCAAAAATACTGTCACAATTAGGGTGACCGTAGCAATAAATAAATATATATCCGGTCTTTAGTCATAAGTTATGACTGTACAAATGTCACACTAAACCACCTTTTCTTTTATTTAAAATTAAAAAATATTGAGATATCTCTTATCAAATGCAACAACGATTTTATCAGAATTCGATAATTGTTTTTGCATTTTCAGAGTTTAAAATGCAATGAAAATAATAAAAATGCAATAATAATAATAATAATATTTGCATTTTTTCATTTAATTGAGTAATTCTGTTTCTCGACAGTGTCCATCGTAATTAACATTTTAGAATATACATATTTCAATATTTATATTAATATAATTGAGATAATAGTGAATATCGTTAATAATATAAAAGACATGCGTTCACCACCGAAACCATGTTTTGAACTATACTTTTTACTCACGTATTTCTAATATCACATTTTCAATCTCTTATCACTTTTGATATTTGATCAGAGAGTGATAAGAGATATGAATATTTTTAATTATTTTAGATAAGAGACGGGTGTTTGAAAAGATCTTTACCACACTCTGTTCTATGTGAGGCATAAACACAGACACATTTATACATACAGAAATCAATAATGAACTATGACAACA